>JAZHYW010044239.1:0-58943 GCA_037355805.1 Ixodes ricinus | reverse complement strand
ATGGTCGCTTTGATGTACGTCCTTGTGAATCACTGATATGTACTTAAGCAATGCGGAGTAATGCAGTAACCACACTTCCCCTTTGCCCAAACAAACTTTATTGTAGCTTTGAAGTACTTTAATTGTAGATCACCGGAACGCACTGAAGCAATGCATCCAAATACAATGAGCACACCTTTATTTCAAACCACCCAATCTTTATCGTCGCATTTGAAGTACGTGCATTTGTAATCACCGAAATGCACTGAACTGATGTTGTGGAATACAATGAGCGCACTTCCCCCTCGTGCCCTCTCATAATCGCATCGTCGCTTTGAAGTATTTTGATTGTGGATCAAACTGAAGCGAATGCAGAGGAATACACTGAGCACACCTCTCCTGCCCACCCTAAACTTATGCTTGCCTGTGAAGTAACTTTCAATTTGTGTCACCGGAATGCATTGATGGCTGCGTTGCGGGATGGGCACCCCGGACTATTCACAAATTCATTCTGGGGAATTAGAGTTTCCGGCAATCCCATTCCTTTCAACTCCTAGGAATGGAGGCGCGGGGTCCATAACCACTCCTGGATTGACTGAACCATTTCATTCCTGAAATAAATAAACGTGAAAAAAGTTGGCTTTTTGCAACTACATCGTGTTACCACAAATAACACTAGAATCGTTACGCTTTCCAAACACATAGACAACTGCAAAATATGCCCAATGCGTCCCCAGACTCCTCGTTTCGCTTAGCCAAGTGGTGATCAAGCAAAGCACTCCGTGGCAATTGGTGTCACTTGGTGTCAACTGCAGATATTGATCGCTCAATCAAACGTAAAATGTGTCCAACATACAGAAGAAACTACAACCACAAATTGTTCCTATGCATACAAAAACCAAACCCTCAACAGATGTATGGTCAGCGTGTTATTTCTTTTATAACGCATTAAAAATGTCTAGTTCGTTCGTGGTGCTAAAAGCCTATGTGTTCTCAAATTAGAATACCAAAACACCAGCATCGCCAGTAGCCTCTTGTGTTAAATTGAAATATGTGATACGTGCATTTAAATTAGCTTCAGGTTATTTAGTAAAAAAGTACACGTTTCAAACATCAAAAGCATCGTTTCTTTCCTCGACAACCAAATCGTGTAAGCGGTATTATGCGCAGCGCAGGAATAATCCGCAAGACTTTGTTTTTCTTGAGGTGACAACGAGTATGTTACACAAGGCTTGCGTTTTTTGTCCCCCCCTACTCCCAAAACGTCATACAAATTCACGCAGCGCCGCCTAGCGTACATCATCATTACCGTTAGTGCGTCATGCATTGTCTCCCATGCAAAAGTACCGCGACGCTAGCAGGTGGCATCGCCAAGGCAGACGCATCTGCCACTTTGTGGCGACTCGTCGAGCTTCGGCCTGTTTGTCGCTTGGGGCAGGTCAGGGATTCACTGACGATGACGTCATATGCAGGCCTTGTCTTCTAGGTTTTACTGACTGTACTCGACACCCGGTTGTGCAGGGGAATGCGCACAACTATCCGAGCAGACAAACTTGCAAGCCGTATGGCTAGACCTCGGAAAGTTTGTAGCGGGTTAGAAGAATGAAGCTTTCGGTTACGTCCCGACAAAGAAAGCTATTCGTAGACAGAGTACAGATAAGGCGCGGGAGCGGAATGGAGAGCGCAAAGTAATTTGACGTGAAAAATTGTCAGAGTTGTGCTCAAGAGGCAGCGCAGAAACCGCGATGACACAATGATTAGCAATTAGTTGTGCGGAAACCTGTTGTCGCTGCGACACACGCTACGCTGTTCGCCACTCTAGCGTCCTACAGGAGTCGCCATTCCTTAGAAATATGGCAACCGAAAAGAGGTCTAGCCGTGCCCTGTGCCAGCTCCACACATGACGCTTAGGTTTAAGCAGGCAAGCAATTACTTCAAAATGGTTTGCCGCGATTTTTATTCACTACGTGCAAAACTTGCCTTAGTGTTTGGCCGTAAGCGAGCTTCCAGAGGCCTCGGCTTCCTCGGGGACGCGATGGGAATAACTCCTGCCCTTCTACCGCGCTGATGAACGTCACGGGGGCGAGGGTCCGCCACCACGCCGAGAGGGCACTACCGAACGCCCATAGACTACCTCCTGGACTTGTCTCCAGCCAGGCTACTGAGGCAAGCCTGCACATACTGATTGTGGGAGCCCAGAATATATAAAAGGGGGACACACCCACGGAATGGGGGAGACAGAGCGAGGGCAGGGTGACGTGTAGTTAGAACGCCACGGCATCGTTGTCCTTTACTACTACAAACCAGTCCTGTTATAATAATAAATGTAGTTTCTTGTTTTGGAAACCCCGGCTTCATGTTGTTTTTCCTGCATGTGCATGCTGCAAGGCAACCCTTCCACAACGTTGTTCAACGCACAATGTCTGGTGTACGCGGTTTCCTGCAGGTTGCGTTCTGAGTGACCTAGGAAACATGTTGATTCGACAGTAACGACGGGGTCACCGGTACAACTGTTCGCCCAACACAACATGGGATGCAATGCCCGAAGCACGCAATTTGTGAGGCCATATTGAGTCACGGTTTTCCCTGAACTCTTTTCGGTGCTGCTGTATTTGTTGTGAGTACAGCTAACGCAGTTTCCCTTGCTTTGCTTTGGCAGTCATGGCGCCAACCGCCGACAACGTTCAACCACAGAAGCCACAAAGCTCGAGCAAAAATCATGAAAGTATCATTGTCACGGGCTTAAGCTGAGCTAGTTGGGTCATTCTTACGATGGGCCAGCTGAACAAAGATACCACGCAAAAAAACACCATTCACACGTTTCTGCGTGGTATCTTTGTTCAGCTAGCCCTCGTAACCATGAAAGTACTTGTTGCGACCAGTTCTGTATTCTCCCGCTATGTGCCGTTTGTTTTGCAGTAGTCGCCAATAGCCTAAATGCATTCAATATTTTCTAGATCGCAGGTTGTGGATAGCGAACTTTGAAGGCGCATTCACACCGGCGATGTAAGCAGTCGCGCGATGCGACTAGATCGCATCGCAAAAACATTAGATGGTCAGACTGGCGTGCGCGATGAGCGAGTCCAACGCCTTCGTTGGCGAGTCGTTTCTCGAAAACTCTCGCTCCGAACGCCGTTGATTGGCTAAGCCGCTCCGCGACTAGATCGCATCGCAAAAGTCGGCTCAGCAAGCGACTGCTCAAATCGCGTCGCTTTTTGCCCGCGATGGTCGCTTTTGCGATGAAAGTTATCGCGCGACTAGATCGCATCGCCGGTATGAACGCGCCTTAAAGGGAGTACTGAACCAAAAATTGAAATTTTTAAATTTCGTTCGGAAATGGGTCAAGCATGACATGTAATAACCGTAATTCATAATCGCACGTTTGTATTTTGAACGATTGGCTATATTTTTCGTTCCAAACGGTGCACTCGAGCGAGCGCTCGAAGAGAAGCGAACGGAGGGCGCGATGCGTCATGGGATATCCGGCGCAAACAAAAACAGAAAGAAAAGTTTCCCCGCATTCGTGACGTAGCAAGGCTGGCGGGATTATGAGCTTTGCCCTTGGTGGCGTTGTCAGCGTTGTGGTGGTGTCAATAGCGTCAGCGCGCTACAACCGAGCCGTTCGAAGTGCCCGTGGGGTGACGAGCGTGTGGCTGGCCCAAGAAGCACGTAGCTTCCACAGCACTGTCAGCTTAGGGCTGAACGGGGTGGGAGAAAGCAACTTTTGTCCGAGTTTTGAGCGACTGGCTAATCTTCTAGGGGAGAATGGCTGCATCCGGCTGCACAAACGAGGGTCCGAGAAAGGAGAGTCCACCCTTTCCGTCTTCTTGGACTGTTTGGTTCAATTCGCGATTTGTGAGTTGAGGAGGAAATCTAAGAAGGAAAATGTTGAAATGCCAAAGAGCGGCGCTGCGCCAGAGGAATCTGCTACGTCACGACTACGTAGCAGATTCCACAACGTTGCTAGACTACCTCCCAAATAGGCTCCGCATGCATCCACCAGGTGCACATTGGAAGATCGTTTATTTAGCTTTAAAATTAGTTTTCTTGTGCCTTTCAACGGAAGACTGGTGTTTTTGAGGTTAGGGTGCAACATGCAACACATTCAAGCTAGAAAATGAGCGCTGAAATTTCGTTTCCCTACACCTTTAAGGGCGCGTGCTGAATATGTGCTCAACGTGACGAGCTTCGGCTAGGCACACAAAGTTCTTGCGAATGATCTACGAACGGTCCCTAACAGGGATAGAAGGGTGGTGAGCTGGGCTAGTTGGTACGGGTTCAACAGGATTAAAATCAACGAACAGCATTAGGAAACTGTTGAAGAAAACAGTTTCCTGTCATCTGTTTACTTCAACTTTCTTTCCTTTCCTGTCTTTTGTTTTGTTCGACAGTTTCCTAAAGTTTTTCAACAGTCCTTCCTGTCCTGTTTTCTTCAACAGCTTCCTAACGATGTTCGCCGATTTTAATAATGTTGATACCTAACAAGGACCTTTCGCTAGAGCAGAACGTAGCGAATTAATGTTAATCAAGCTGTTAT
This sequence comes from Ixodes ricinus, assembly GCA_037355805.1. Taxonomy (NCBI): domain Eukaryota; kingdom Metazoa; phylum Arthropoda; class Arachnida; order Ixodida; family Ixodidae; genus Ixodes; species Ixodes ricinus. The sequence goes on along the minus strand of JAZHYW010044239.1, from coordinate 54,427 downwards.
TACCTTATTATGCATTTTGTTTGTATAATGATTATTTCTTTAAGTCAAATAAATACACATGTGGAAATCAACTAATTACCACTGAAGCGGTAAGAACATATTTCGAGATACCCCATCTTTTATACTTTTTTAGCTCGTTGGTGATACAATCAAATGGAAGAAAAAAAAACATGAAGGATGGACAAAACTTCTACGATCACAAACGTAAAATGTGAGTGATGCAGAGCGTCGAATAGCAGCCGGCTATTATTTTACCCCTGAATAAAGAGGCAGTTGGAGGATGGAAGCTGTTAATATTTACGCGTCTTGCGTAAACATATCAACAGTGGGACAAATACCCTGGTACATTGCCGCCTACTGCGCTTGGTCAACGCCGTGGCGCTGAACAATCACAGCATGCGGCAATGTCCCGGTTCCTTCGTCCCGCTCTGTAGATTAGGGCCCTTGATGTCTAGAAGTGGTGCCTAGGATGGCCCGTGCATTATTGCTATGGCTGCACTTTTAGGTGAGTAACTCACAAATTGTCAATGAAGTGACGGGACAACGGCTAAATTTCGGTATGTACCTCTGCGAACAATAGACAGATTTATTAGATTGTTCCGATATGTCTGATAACGACACCCTACAACAATATGTTACGTGCGGAAATGCGTCGAGTACCGTCATCATTCATCGAATCGAACTCCCTAATATGAAGTGAAACACCCGATCCGATATTTTCCTGCGTCAGCGGTCTCCACAAGCTCATAACCCCTTAATTTCTCTTAGAAGCCAGAGAAATGAAACCCCAACTTCAGAATCATTCACTTTTCTAAAGTGCATCTTTTTGAAACGCAAAATGTGAGGAGAGAACAATGTCGCTCCTTTTTTCTATGGATTGTGTACATCGCGTCATCGGGAAACCCATACTCGCTTTATGGAGGATCCGGAAAGGTTGGTTGTAATATGATGTATAAAAATAGAAGGTCAGACTCAAAACTTAAGCAGCTATGTGAACTTATGCGTAAAGCTTATGTTTCCGAAAAAAAAAATACGACGCCCTTTTGGAGGGTCTGACATGTTCGTAGCAGGATGTGTTCAGATAAGATCATGCAGGCGTGTCCGGTTGACATTTTTGTTTTTATTTGCATTTTTATATGTTACTTCCCAATGTGTGGAGAGAACGAAATCAGAAAAGGATTTGCGAGAAAAATTTTATTTCTTGAGAAATAAAAAAAACTACATCAAGGCGGCAAACCTTTTTTGACGTTTCGTCATGTCTGCCAAGTTTGACGGCACGAAATAGACAAAAAAAAAACTCAAAAATTTTGCATAAATAGTAGTCTATAATGGCAGTATATAAAACAATGTATACAATTCTAGAAAATATATATTTTGCGTAAAAGTGCACAAACATGGCTATTTCGAAGTTTTTACCTTATATTTGTGATTTGTTATCTCGTAGAGTTTTTAAGATATATCGTTTAAATTGTTTTCACAGGTTCTTCACGTAAGGGTCTATCGTCTATATATAATGTGTCGCTCTGACATATTAAAAAATATTTACAATGCTCTTAACATGGCTGAAAATGAGAAGTCCCGCAACTCCAACGTGCAAATACAAAAAATCTTTATATTTTTTAAATTTCAGCGAAGCATTTTACGTTACATTGCCCTGTTCTCTCATTAAAAACGTGTGGCATTATTTTGTCTCTGTGAAAAATAGAGCACTTCGAAATGCAGAAATTTGTCTACTTTGACTTTTTTCACTAATATTGGTTCGCTGTTATCTCGTAAGGCTTTTCAGCTTTGCTATTTATTTTTTACTCATATATTAGTCTCAAAGAATCTATCATTTATGTATATTCTGTTTCTCGTTCATAATTAAAAATATTTACAGCGCTTCAAACATGTCTGAGTGTAAAATGCCCTGCAAATTTAACGTGCAGCTAAAATACAACAAAAAAAAACAAGCTGATTGTTTAGGTAAAGTGTACTGCACCACATTGCAGCGCTTTTGATTAAAATGTATCTTGCTGTATTTTGCCCCGGTCAAAAACACAGCGCTTCGAATTGTACTATGCATACCCTCCAGAACAACATTTTTGTCGCTAGCTGCCGCGGCCTCAATTACTCCTACGCTCTATAAAAGAAACTTATCATAATTTTATACTTTGTTTAATTTGTGGCCAGTTCATGTTTGAGATATATGACTCTATAAACACATATATTAAGCAATAGTTCAAAAGCTTCAATTACATCCTTTCTGTGATGAGCCCGCCCCTCGTGCTTATTTCAAATGTCGCTGCTCGGTGTATGCGTGAATTGAAACACAACTCCCCAAAGAAGAAACAAACACAACTCCTCGGTTTGCGCCATCGGGGTTGGTTACCGAACGCAACACCTCAGTGCTTCGAGCATGCAGCACGCGGACATTTTCCTTGGCCTCGCTAGAGTCAGCTTTCGCCTCTCATTACAAGACAACACGGGTTTAAAGCTAAGCAAAGTGCGTAACCGCCCGTTGAACTTTCGCCAGGTTGAAAGAGCGAGTCCTGTGTGACGGGACGACTGGAGCAACATATCATAGAGTCACGAGATCTGAAATGCGTGCATGCGTAGCGCGAAATGTAAACGAGCGTGACGAGCGCAGTTCAGAGGGACTTGTCGCTTTTACTCGCTGTTAACGCGGGTATTAGAGAATGATTTTGGCGACAAAACTAAAACCGTAGATCCTAAAAACGCCGTGGCTGGCGTAGTGGAGCCTAATTGAACGCAAACATGGGACACGGAGGCTCCGATATCTAAACAAAATCTTAAGCTACTAAAGGCGTAGCGTGTGGCGCTGGTGACCGGATGACGCTGACGGCAGCGACGCCGTCTGAAGAGCGCCGATATAACTTTATCTGGCGGCGGCTAAGGGCTCACTGTCCCTAAAAATAAATATTATTCTCTTAGCGCGTGTTTGTGGTCTAGTGAACCAACCCTACACCTGGCTGAAGTAAAAATAAAAACAAAGCGTGTAGCATTGTGTGCAACGTGACTCTTGGTTGCGTTTCAAGTCCCGCCTTGTTTGGGTGTATTGAAAAAGAGGGAGACGGTTTATTGAGGTAAGACGTTCAGCGTTCAGTGCAGGCGAAACTTTAGCCACTGCGAAAAGAGACACGGTGTGAGTTCTTCAATTTAGAACTGCACCGTCCACAAGTTCCGTTTAGTTGCATTGTCGCACAACACACATCAGCAATGGCAACGACTTTCAGCGTCGACAGAGCTTTTTGTGCTGGCTACTTCAGTAAACACAAGAAAAAAGATACAAAGCAGAGGAATTTCCGCAGCGTGCAAGATCCTGATGTCAACCCCATGAAGAAGATTTTGTCCTTGGAGACATATGCAGAAGTAAAGGAAACAGACTACCACTGCCGGAACTGTTCACAGCACTTCAACCGTGAAATACACCGTGTGCAAGAAACCTCTGACAGTGTGGAGGACGCGTTTATCCCAGATATTGAGGCCCTCGAGAAGCTGAATCGTTATCTACTGCCTGCAGAAGTGTCACTCCTGAAGCTACCAATTCAAGTGAAAATCCGTTGCAGAGAATCCTACGGAAAAAGAAAACAAGCCGAAATAGAAGATGTCATAATCACCGATGTTCGTACGGTGGTTCGAATGGCATATGGGCCATCCGACGTGCCAGGACCATCGCGAGGGGACTCCAACAGGTGCAGAAACTGGACGCAGAACTTTCGGCTCGCATACGCTGCATGTTCTTCCCACCAAAAACGCTGCCGGCTACTGACGCTCCTTCCCCTATCTCTCACGAGGAAAGAGATCGAAAGTATTGTACAGGAGGCAACTCGGTACATCATCGACAAATCTCGGAAACTGATAGATAACCATGGTGTGTGGCCGATACCGAATCCTTACTCAAGATGCAAGGTGAGCGAAGAAGAGTTGTTTCTAGCTCTTGAGTTTTATACTAAGGACGAACTGGGCTGCTCTAGACAAAGCCCCAACCAGAAAGACGTCGTTTCTGTATTGTTGAGTGACAAAAAACAGTACATGCCCAAGCGTTTTATGACATGGTCAATCCGCGAGGCGTTTCGTTGGTTTAAAAGTGCACACCCAGAAACTACGATTGGCCTCACTAAGTTTCACTCCTTGGGACCCCGGTGGGTCAAGTGGGCACCCCAGAAAGAAGTTTGAGTATGTATATATTGTGCAAATTTCAAGCTTTACATTGCAGCACTTTAAAGCGTTACCAGCAAGAACGTCAACATCTCTGACCTGGAATCCATGTACATTTGTACTCTGCCAACCAATGAATACCGACTGGGCAACTGCGTGAGATGCCCTAAGTTCGCCATTTTACGCTTGAACGACATGACATTTCAGAAGAAGCAGATAGTCTGCTAGCGGCGTGGGAATCTGGAAATCTGATTAAGAAAACGTTGGATTCAGTGGCATTTATAGAGAAACTTCAGACACTTGTAGGTAGGTGAATCCCTCACAATCATATCAGGCAAGTTCAAGGAAAAGTCATATACATGGCAAAGCGTTGCGAAGAAGAAGGAAGCCTCGTGCTACATTTCGATTTTGCGGAGAACTGAGCCGTTGTGCTGGCCGATGAAGTCCAGGCCTACCACTGGCACAACAAGCAAGTTTCGGTGTTTACATGCGTTACAACCACTCAAACATCGACAAGCAGCTTCGTCGTCATCATCGACGATGTCTGTCACGACTCTGCCAATTCCTGTTTTGCACTCAGGAAAGTCACAGATTGGCTCGATGACAACGCTCCTGTTCACTCGCAAGATACTTGTGTCAGCTCGCGCAAGAGAATTGTGTCAGCTCGCAAGAGACTTGTGTCAGCGATGGAGCAGCGAGCCATTTTTTAAAAACAGACATCAACTGCACGAGTTCAGGAAACTGAAATACCTTCTAGCCAGATGGCTGTTGTCTGCGACAGGACACAGCAAAAACGCGTGTGATGGTGTTGGATGACTCGTAAAACATCAGGCCACTCTACACAACCTGCGGCAACCAGCAAGCATGGCAATACAAAACACCCAAGATATGTCAAGTGTATTGTCTCAGCGTCTCCAAGGAGTCAAGCTGATTTACTTAGACGCAGGCCCACTAATGGAGTTTCAAAACCGGAAAAAGGACGAATGGAGGAACGTGCACCACGTCGCTGGAAATGAAAACGTGGCATGTATGGCATAGTCGCACAATGGGGTTGAACTTGGCACTGACTGTCTCTCGCACCGCAGAGAGTGTAGTGACGACCATCTTTTCATAGTGCCCATAACACAGTAAAAACCTTAATTTCCGATTTTTTTTTTAACGGAAGTGAAGTGATAATTGCATGACCCAACCAAAGTGTTATGTCAGGTTCCTACCTCGAGGGCGCAAGCCAGGCTGTTGTATTTCTTTGTTCTTGGGAAGTTCTGTTTCAGGCAGGGGCGGATTTAGACGGGGAGGAGAGGGGGCTAACTAATCAATCATCTTCGCCTTTACAATTGTAGCCCTCATACCGCGAATATAATCCCGGGGCTAAACGAACGCTAACGTAAGTTCCTTTTTTGTTAGTTTCTGGCCCTGTAGACCTCAGCAAAACATGTTAAACCTATTTTAAAACAAAACACATATGTGACCTGGAGCATCGTATCACGACACAATACACTTATCTCAGTAAGCATTAAAAGCACGCTTGACGCCGCCATAACTTCAGACCATCGGAAACATGCAGCAGTGCACATTCAGACATTCAGACGAGGTCGTTTGTGTAAGGAAATTTTAGTTCAGGGCAGCATGCTTGCGCGCTTGTGGGTTTGGCTTGTTGGCCTCGACGGTAATACATGGCCCTCCGTGTATGTGCAATGCCTCCAATTTTCCTTTGCCGACACGTTTGTTTATCAGAAATACAATGCCGCGTAAGAAACAATGTGGCTGCAAAACAAACTTTTACTGACATCATCTTCAGCAGAAAGGTTAACAAGAGTTTGAAATGCCGGCTTCCAAACATTTATTGTTCGAATTCAAGCGTATGTACACACCCTATTTACCATTTTCTCCGAATATATATATAGTCAGTAGAAACACGCAGTTGACATATTTGATTTAACGGAGTCGTCTCAGACATCATGTATCGTGCTTTGCTGTTCGTACTTACATTCTTCATACGCGCCGAGCCAGGTAAGTTTTTATTTCCTATAAAAACAGGAAGTACATCGTTACTGTAATAGCGCGTCTCAGAAGTAAAATAATATAAAGCAATTCATCGATTTATGAGGAGTCATCTCCGCGGATTTGCCTTGCCACAGTCGCTTGCTCACAATGCGTTTGTGTACAACTGCTCATTCTTGCGTAAAATAAAATCAATGCCCTGTATTGATTATTAAAAAGAAACATTTACAGGCCATCTTCTTTTGAGAAAACCGATCTATTGTGTAGCTCACGTCCGGAGGACGCTCCTGTTCAATGGGGTGGGCATTCGCTAGTGTGATTAGAAGTCACCACTAATGGCAAGGTGATCGAAAGATGAAGGTAGCGTTTTTCCCAGCTAATTGGTTTCCACAGAGCTCGTTCTTAACCGAACACAAGGCTTGTGGAGTGCATTCTTCACGTAATCTTGCTCAATCGATTACGGGGCACTGATTGGTTAAAAACAAAGTACTGCATCAGCATTTGGCTGCGACTCGGGTTCAACTGGTGCTTCGGTGATTGAACACAAGCTCCAGCCGAAAGGTGACGCGGCGGTCGGTTCGTCTGCCGACCACTGCGTTAGAAACCGACAGGTATAATTCTTTAACATTAAAAGGGAGCGTGTTGGTAAATATACTTAAACAACCGGAAAGAATAAACACAAATTCGGGACGAAAACAGACGCATACGACTGTTGTATGCGTCTGTTTTCGTCCCAAATTTGTGTTTATTCTTTCCGGTTGCTTAAGTATAATTCTTGTTGTTGCGGTTGTCTTTATGAGTTTAATTCTTAATTTAGCCGCTAGAAAGGCGCCGGTTAGATCTCCTCCGCAATAATGTATAATATCAAAACCCCCCGAAAATGGGGCTTAGAAACGTCCACACCAATAACTTCTCAAATTGAGTGTAGGGATGGTCGAGCCTTTGGGGTTAGGGAAAACGATATTTGGAATTTCCCTGGCCATTTTGTTTTTGTTTGGTTCGTTGGGTGAGGGGTCTTTCTTCGCGATCTTTCCCCCGGCCCCGGATTTCGGGGGTCGTTACATTCTTGCGGGCCTCCTCCGGGGCTGATTGGGCTTCGGCAAAGAGGCCGTGGTGGCGGAACCGACAGCACATTGGACCCTCTGATCGTCGGAGCTGTCAGCCGGGGTCCGTGGTGGGTTTGACGAATGTCAGCGTCGACAAGTGGACCGTGAACGTCATGTGCGTTGTAAAGCGTTCAAACAAATGGTCGTCCCCTGCCCCAGGGTAAGGGGGCCGGGGCTCTCAAAGGCCCGGGCCCGGGAGAGAGTGGACGATTTTTGACTGGGATCTTGATCACGTAAGAGGTCAACCAGAAATTTCCCACTTTGTACATAAGAGATTGCCTACATTGCTTGTAACAGAAGCTTCCGTGCACATATGGTGTAAATAAACAGTATGCAAGTAGTACCACGAAGCGTTCGTCGCAAACATCAGACTCAGCGCAGAAGTCGACCACATCAACCATCGACCCGTCATACATAACGGGGCCGAGCAACATCATGAGCTCTCAGCAACAAAAATAACCACCTTTACTCTGACGTGCATGCTGCTAATGGTGAGAACGTCGAAAGATCACAGGCAAGGCTGAAGTAATATTCAAAACCAGCAAGAGCTCCACTCTTAACTGAAGTAAACAAAAACAAACGCTACAATATGGAAGTAACATCGCAATCTTTTGCGCTGACAATTTTAACTGAAATTATCAGACATTCACTCAATCGTAATTTCTCTTGGAAGTTCTTTTACAACATGTTTTTTTATAAACTTCGAACTCACATAAATTATTTTATTTCACCAGTGGCATTCCCGTCATGATGTGCTCCATCATTGTTTTTTTACAAACTTATATTGTTTCAGTAATTATAATTGTACCGTTACTGAAACAGTGCAGTGTGTACATCCAAGAAACCGTATCTGACAATCTATATATATGCCAAACTAAGCGGAAAATACAAGTTGTGGTTACCATCTTCAATCTTTGTTGCCAAAGGAAAACGCTAAAACGCTACGGTAGTGGAAGAAATCTGTCTTTGATATAAGGTTAAATCATTAAAATATTGATCAAGATAATATTTTCAAAATACCATCAGATACCAATGATTCACGTATTCGTGCACCGAAAGCCTATTTAAATATAAGAAAGCAATGTTCCTACAGTATAAAAAAGAATGAATTATCCGTGTGGTAAATATACATATCCACGCAAAATAAATAACACACTACACATTTCTTCAGCTTAAAATAGTTTTCCCAGTAACAAGGACTCCAAATTGGGACTGATGAGAAATCGGATTAAATCCGGATGAAATTAATATTTTTGAACGAGCAATACATATTTTTGTAGCATTATCAGGATACTTGGGCTAAATAAAGTTTTGCTCCAATGTGTCATTAAGGCCAAAGAACATCAAGTTTGACAATACCTCAGCTTTTTGAGGGCTTTCAGGGCCCTAAATTGTCAGACAAAAGCCAAATGCTGTCCCAAAGAACTGTGGTATTCGTAAAGATTTGTATAGGTGACCACATTATCACAGACCTCTCGGACATGCTTGCAAGGTGTGCACACTGTGTAGAGTTGTTGAAACCTGTTTTGACTGCTTACGCCATTAGAGCGCATTTGCGCGATTTATAAGAGTAGAACTGGAACACTCTGAATCTGAATGCATTGCCTGATTTTTTTATCATGTTTTCTGCACCGTTTCGTAAAAATAATGTTTCGATGTTATATGCAACCATTTCTCAGAAAAAGTGCTTAGATTCGACCTAAAAAAAGTTAGGAACCTTAAATTTTCTTAAGGCACATCGAAAGTGCTTCAGAGCTGCTTGATAGATGACGCCAGTGCACTTGAATGTTCCCTAGTGTACTCCAGTGCTCCGATATGATGCACAAATTGGCAAGTGGTCATGATAATTATTTAAAAATATATATCCCTTATAGTTTGTTTACAATCTTAATATTAACTTGGAAGTGATACCTAGCCGGATTCGATGTATGACTGCCTCTGTCCTCCGGGGAAGATCACATGGACAGAGGCAGTCATACATCGCCTCCGGCTCTGTGTCGCTTATACACAGTCCTTCTTTCACCTGTTCGGGCAAGCCAGAACAACGGAGTGTCCAACGTGTGAATGTGATGAAACAATTGCTCACCTATGGTGCGACTGCCAAATCTACGACGCGGAAACAGGAGACCTCAAGAGTACGTTGTTGCAACTAGACAGCCGACCGTTTTCTGTCAGGAAAGTGCTCGGCACCTGGGACAGCCCTCAGAATGCAGCGAGGGCCACAAAAGCTTTCCTTCGTTTCCTAAAGGAAACGCGGCTGAACGTCTGCCTCTAAAGGACACACGTACTTTATTTGTAATGTGTTTTATACTTTGTGCTCTCGTGTCACTATTTCTTTTTTTTAGACGTGTTTATTGTTTTATGGCCTCCTATCCTTTCCTTCCTCTTTTAATTCCCCACTACCCCTCCCCAAAACAGAGTAGCCAACCAGGACTTTAACCTAGGTTAACCTCCCTGTTCTTCCTTTTCTGACTCTCTCTCTTTTTTTTAATAAGAACTTCCTACCAGAGGTTGCACATTATAAATACATTGGACAATCGCTTCCTTTCACCCCCCCCCCCCTCGAATTCCTCGCGTCTTCTCATATATAAATCTATTGTCCCTCCAACATTTGATTATGCTGCAATTGCTTGAGAATCCTTTCACTAAGATTAGCATTACTAAACGTGGCGAGTACAGATAAAGGCCGTTTGCTTTATTTATAACAAATTTAGACGGGCCTCCGTAACCGAACTTTTAACCTGTAGTAATGTAAACAGTTGGGCGAGTTGGTATAGATTGAACATATTTACAGTTGCGCACAAAAGGACAGGGACAGAGAAGAGGACCACGTAGAATAGTGCGCTTGTCTGTCGTCTACGTGTTCCTCTCCTCTGTCCCTGTCCTTTTGAGCGCAACTGTAACTATGTTCGAACTTTTAACCAGAGCTAATTTACTGTCCTTGTTTGAAAGAAATCGGCACTGTAGACTAAAATTTATGTAGCAGTTAATTAATGGGCATAGGGTAGACATGTCTGAATTAGTCACTTTCTCATCAGGGTATGCAACTTGACAAGGACATGCTCTAACCATAGCTCCGTTTCAATCGCGTGAAAATTGCTTTAAGTATTCTTTTTTTCCACGAACAATAACTGAGTGGAATGACCCTTCCGATAGTGTTGTTATGCAGCCATCATTGCCATTATTTGCATCTAATTTAAATTAGCTACTTTTTGTACCGTATTTGTTCTAGTGTACTACAAATTGTTTTCATTATTGTTCTTTTTGCCCAGTTTGTTGTATTATCTTTACCACTGTACCCACCTACGAAAATCCCATCAAGGAATCGCAGTATTAAAAAATAAGCAAATCAATAGAATACATAATTTTTGTACTCAGCGATACGGGTGAGGTTTTTTCGTTGTAAAAGTAGGGCAGAGCGGAGTTTAATAGTGCGTATTGCAAGTAAAATATGATGTGATGCAAGCAACTTATTTATGAACAGTGTAAACCAACGAAAAATTACTTCAGCTACACCTTGCTTTTCTTTTCTTTCTACACAAGCAACAATACCCCAAGCAGAGAAGCAGATACCACAAGAACGCCAGGTGAGCTGCACTCGCGCCAGAGGACAACAACCAGTCCGTTTTATTATGTTTTTGAATTAGTATTTTCTCCTTTTCTTATAGCTTGTGGTCAAACAAGTTTTTATCTTCAACAAAAACTGTTGACTGAATAACCAGGCGACGAAGTATGGCTCACATATTACGAAAATGACAGCAAAAGTGTGGTTAATTATTACAATTATAAAAGTTAACGGTTCTCCGCTTGAACATTCTCACCTCCCGTACACTCTAGTAAATATTGTTTTTTTTGGTGCAAAACAGTGCCGCATGTCGTCACGCGTCAACCCTTCAGAAGCGCAGTCGCTTTGAACGTTACTTGTTCCACATTTCTTGCCTTGCCATTTTCAATCTCGGAAAACTGGGAGCTTTCCAATGTATTGATGCTTTCGGTTTCCAGATTGTGCTAGCAAACCGACGTCTCTTCAAACGTGACGAGCTTTTTTAGTGAGTGAGGTTCCCCTGTGAGTCGTTCCATAATATCAGTGGAAGTATATTTTCGGGGGTCTTTCCGCACCAGACTTAATAAAATGTTGCAAAAAAATACGCAAGTTGAAGTTTTTTTTTCTAATATTCGGCGGTGTTTTTCATACAACAGTGCAATATACAATTATTTTCTTGATATTACAATGAACCTTAACTCTGAAAGAAACAAGCCGTATCAACATTTACGACAAAGGACAAAGAGAAGAGCACTGTTCTGGTGATTCAAAGACAATGAGGAGCTCCGCGGCTGCAGCTACTCTGGGCGCAAGCCTGCCGCAGCGCTCCGTAACAGGGTACACAGAAGTGCAACTCATATTGCAACTTTTTCGAAAAAAATGATGGTTTAGACGAGAGGGCGAGGGGGGCGGTAGGTGCGACTTATAGAGCGGAGCAACCGTTTTATCGGAAAATTTGGAAATAAAAGTGTTTTCCGCCTTCTCCGGTTAAACAATTGGAAGATAGCACACGTTCTGTACATTGTTGAATAGACACTATGGCAACTTTTACACCCAAATTCAGCATGTCGTATAAAGTATGCGCAAACATATGGTTCCCGAAAACCTCAGTCTAGGAGCAGATAGGCGACCCGGAACTCATTTGCACTGACTTCACAACACGACTTGCAACGGAACCTGAATCAGTGGAAAAGATAATCACACGTGAGGACACGTCGGTTTTCCAGCAAACTCTGTGATACAAAGAGGCATTAGAGGCACTTGAAAACGTCCCAGTGAGAGAGAATGAAAAGGGCAATGCAAAGAGCTGTGAGGCGAGGGAGAAGACAGCTCTGAGGATGCTGAAGGTTTGACAGATGATAACGTGGGGCACAGTTTCACCAATTAAACATTTGTACGTAACTGCAGCTGGGAGACGAAGTATGTCGTAGGGGATAAATATTGGATGATAAACTTCGCAGAGATAAACTACACTTTTGCCACCAGTTCTGTTATTGAATTGCCTCACTACCAAATGCCCCTTTCAAACAAAAAAATAAATTGAGTGTTCGTTTTATAGCAAAATTAAGTTATACGACTTGGCGAATATCGGTCTTCGCCCAAGTGTAACGGTAATGGTCCGGACCAGCTGTAAAAACGTTCGAACTAAACGTCATGTTACTCAAAAGGTACAAGTGAATTTAAAAAATTGTAAACGGAAACATACACGTGATGGTGAATTGCGATATGCCGCAAACGGGTCCTGTTTTTCCATTGACGGTTTCAGAAAATCACTTGAAACATTTGATTAAGATAACGGCTAGCTCCGCAACTTTGACGTTTCGTCTGGACCACTGGCACTACAGCTGGGCTGAGGCCCAACATTAGGCCAGAGATAGTTTAGTTCTGCGGGGGGGGGGGGTAACTGGGAAGAGGAAAGCCTTTACTTTCTTTTTCAGCGACACCCGGGACATTTGTTTTTCGATGAAGCGGTCAGAATCACGTGATATGAAGCGTTTGATAATAGCTAGGGTTTTATGTTTTCGGTGTGTATATTTTTGCGAATACAGGGTATTTTTCCGGGGTCGATTGTTTCCGAAAATTCGATGTTTTTCCAGTACCAATTTTCAGTGTCCCACAGAAATCGGTACTTATCACGGGGATTATGTAAAACAGAATCGGAAAAGTACGTAAAATTTCCAATCCTACAGAAAATATAACGCGTGACCCGATTACGTAGAAAACGTTCGCCTTGCTGATCAGAAAAGATAACCAGGAAAAATATGTGGTTACGAAGAAAAGAAGCAGACTTGCAGACAGTTGAGTGGAATCTGTGTTTCGATTGAACGCTAAATAAGACTGTATATAAATATTGTCCTCCCATAAAGCTCGAAATTTTTCTGCTCGAGGAGAGATCCTCCGAATCGTTTGTGTTCTTTTGTTTTTCTATGTTATGAGACTTATGACTAATCCGATTATGGCTTCATTTTTGGTATAATTCGGACGTTTTACCGAAAACACAGAAGCCTTGAAAACACCTAATATTGATAATGCGGATGATTGGTGTAGTTGGTTATTCATTCTTAAATAAAACGTGTATCTTCATTTTTTTATTTTATTAAAACTTGTTTAGCTTTTATTTTTAAATTAATTTTTTTCAGTAACTTAAAAATATTTTTTAATTTATTTTTAATTTTATTTGACGTAGTCATTTATTTAATATTTATTAATGTCCGTTGGCTATTTGGTTTCTGCTGTTTACAAATATAATATGTTCTCTTTAACGGCGAAGGAATATAAGATGACTATTTGAGGAAGAAGAAATATATCACTGAGTTCTTAGTCAGCGCTGAGGTCTGTTTCTTCTTCTGTGCCTGTGAGTGTGACTGCATATCCGCGTCAATTCCACCCAAGTAACCCGATAAGTTTTGCTGCAAAGAGCGTGTCAATAGTAGTCCTTCCTGCTAAAAAATAAGAAATAGATTAAAATCGAGGGGTAGGTTAGATACAAGACTGCAGACGTGTGCATATAGCACCAGACTGGCCTCAGTTCATTTTCCGCGAGCCGCTTTATAAGTCAGCCTTCCAACAACGTATTCATGCAGCCTACATCCAATACATGTGCAAACTGCGCAACGGGGTTTAGATCCAGCAAGCTACTATATACATTTAGGATTAGCAATGTCATCAGAGCAGATCCGGTATGCAGGCATACCGCGCAATTAAAAAATCAAGATTGAAGCTCGGAACATTTTTGCAGGTCGATCCTGAGTTTGGGAAATACATGCTGCAATGGCACAACTACTATAGAAATCAACGCGCGACGCCACCTCTCAGATATAGTGAGAACGTAAGTATGTTTACAATGTTTTGTTCGTGGTTTCCAATCCTTCACTGTGCTGTTCGCAACAGAAATTCCTTCATCAACTCGTACGTCATATAATAATGCATTGCTCCTTTATAACTACAAACGCAGCATTATATTTGTCAAGCAGAGTTTTTGAATATGAAAACTTACTTCCTAAGATGTGTTTAAGGAGACTAATCTTAAAGTTGACCGAACACGCAGTGTTTTCAAAATGTACAAATATGGTCTATTGGTGCACTCTATGCAAAATACTCGGCCAATTATGAATACGATGGGAAGCCTGGCACTGGGGTAGGAAAAGTAAAACGCAAAGAAAGAGTGAAACACATCAACCAACGTCTGCAGTTTGGGAAAGCGTGTGTACAATATCTGGCCCTTGTAAGGTGTATCTTTTTTTTTTTGTTAGGAATGTTATAGGTTGTTACAAGGTCGCGGATACGAGTAAGCAGTTCCGAAATGTTAACACTGTCTGTGTGTGTATCTTCGGACTTAATGGTTTGTTAGAGAAAGGGCAGTGTTGGTATTTGTTTGGTTCTTTCTTGGAGGTCAAGTTCTTTGGTTTGTGTTCAGTTGTAAACCCTCGCGTCTCGCAGACGTGCAAGATGGTGAGTGTGCTGAACTGTGACCCTTTGTGTAAAGGTTTTGTAGCCGAGGATAGGGGAGATAAAGGGCAGTATGTTGCATCGAAAACCTTCAGCGAATGGCTAATAGAACCCCTTATTATATTAAACAAAATTTACTTGACATAGTGCAGTTTCTTCAGCTAAAACGCTCTATATATATCTTTAATGAGATTAGAAGGAACGAATCTTCATTTTTTGGTACATACCTTTCTAGAAACACAATATTTCTCCGACATGACACGTTTAGAATACCTTTGCTGATGAACAATTTACAGTACACAGCAAGCAATTGGATTATTTAACACCAGATATACAAAACAAAAATCCATACATTCAAGAAATTATTCGAAACTCTGGGTCTAATTACATGCATAAAAATTCAATCAAAAATAACCTTTTGTTACGTCCAACGAAGAAAATATTTCAGCGTATATGTGCAATCAATTTTACCATTCTTTGTATGGCTGTTATAATTCTATTGTTTATAAGTTCCCTTCTCTATGCCATAGATCAAAGTACCTCAACTATGTTGTAACTGCTCTATACAAAGTTTGTGTCTTTGTTTTCCTGTTCACTCTTGAATGTTTGTCATTAGTGCTTTTTCGTGTTGAGCTGAGCATTGTCAAACCGGCAACGGGGCCACATCAGCCAGAGCATATCTGTCTTTTGCCCTGTTGTCGGAGACCGTGAAATCTGACTAAACAACCAAACAAACAAAAGAAGGTTTATTTCTTATTTTGTTAAAAAACTGTGTCTGTGATTGTTTTCTTTTCACCCGTGTATTCTATTTTGTCCTCTTGTCGCTGTGGTTTTGTTGCTTCTTCTGATTGTAGTTACGGTTTTGGAGACGTGGTATGTAAGGCGTGTGCGAAGTAAACTTCATAGCTTGTTGAGTCGTTCTCTGTTTTTCTTTTTCTTTCTTTCTTTGCGTTTTCCTTTCGTAACCGTTCAAATTACACCAACCTCGCCTGCAGTCGGACCATATTTAGCAAATTATGTGTTTAAAAAACAAACACTTCCTTTAAAAATATGGCGTATGCTACAACAATCAGATGGCCGAGAACACGTAAAACGTCATACTCAACACCATACAGAAAGCCTCTCTACATAGCAGAGTTTTTTACTTATAAATTATTTTCTTAGCTCTCCTCTTCGAGTGCCGTGATTCACTGTTGTGTCGCAGACGCGTGAAAATGTTTGAAAGCGAAGGCGTGACCGAAAGGCGCGAATGAAAGTCGTCGTCGCACTAAATAATTCACCAAATTGCTTAAGAGATTCAGGCAGAAACTAAATCGACTGTAATTTTCACTCTTAAAAACTGGATTGTTTTTTTTTTTTCCCACAAAGCGCTTGGAAAGGTCAATTGCTCCAACCTACGGAGGCAGTTTAGCGAATGTTTAGGCCTTAACTAAAGCTGTCTGCACTGTTGGAATGTGCACGACGTTTCACCATGCGCCACTGCCAGAGTGCCGACAGCTTTATTTCAACCTAGATATATTTTCAGCTCTGTCACTCAACGAGCGTTCTCCGTAGATTAAATCGATTAGCTCTTCCGACTATTATGCTGGAAAGTAAACTCTTCACATTTCTTAGAGTGCTGGAACGTCCAAGATGGTAAGAAGTTAATAAAAGTGCTTATCACTGTGGCGAAAACTGGGGCCAATCTATGAGAACCTTATCTGCTACAGAAACACTTTTAAGTGCATTCTTCAATACTCTTTCCTCTTGATGCAGTTACAAGCATGAGCGCAGCAGTGGGCGGAAAGTCTTGCCCAATATGATGTTATTGAACAATCGACCACCTCAACTGAAACCTGAAAATAGAATGGGCGAAAATATCTACTGGAAGACACTAACTGACCCCGGTTTTGTACCTTCAGGTCAGTAATATAACACTTCCTTTTGCTGCAGGTTTTATATGTCAAAATTTGTTCAGTAACCTTTTACCCGAGCTCATAAAGAAACGTCGTGAACTTACAGCTGACCGTTCGGTAAAAACTACAATTGTTTCAAGAATACGTCGGCTCTAATTCTGACAATTCCAGAAGGATTCCGCTCTAGCTATTTTTGTCCTCACCTGCAACATTTTGCTTTGTGTGTTTAGCTAGAGTTGATGAATTAGCAGACGTTGTAGACTGAGAATATCTTATTCTTTGATTCCTACTCTGCGCCAAAATAAGCCGAGAAAAATCTGGTGTGATTGATATCCAGTGTCTGCTGCATGCCATACCATACTAGGTCCGAGCGAGGCCGTCACTACAAAACAATGTAGCCAATCAGGTAACGCAAAAAAGTGCATCGCCACGGCCCTCGTCATCTTTGTGCAGCTAACAGTGGCTGAACCAGTCACGTCCATAGAAAAACGTAGGATCATGGAGCATTCCCGTGCATGTGTCGTTTAGTTGGGGAGAGCCAGGGCACGAATACGACTGGTCGCCGCGACGAAGCACTTTTAACGGCGCTTGTTCGGCTTCATGGGATCGCAGCGTCGTCGACTCAGCTCGATCCAGGTGTGAAACAAAATATAAAGTGTTATTATGCTGGTAGTATTCTTCAAAAAATTCGTCTTGTTTGCATAACGGGCAGTATATGAGACATATTAAGATACAAATAACAAGTTTCAACAATTGAGTTTTTTTCGTGCACTGGAAGCCTATAATCCTGTATAACAGAAAAACCCATTTTTTTAAATACTGGTATGAAATGAAGACGCAGTGTATCAGTTTGACCCATAAGCAGTTAAGCGCAAGATGAATGGCATGTTACGGCCTCATAATTCTGCAATCAATAGAGGATTTTGCAGGATAAATAATACGTAATTTTGCTTTGATGATACGCGCATAAACCTCGATTGTAGAAAAATACATGCCAGCTAGGTATACTATTGTATTGCTTTAATACGGCACTCACAGTTTGTTGAGCTATCATCTAAGCATTAAATGAAGTCATTCAATTAACCATCAAATAAACTAGTGCCAGGATATTCTGTAACAGTAATAACGGTCCTCTCACTGCAAAACGTAATTTATTTAGAGACCACTGCTTTTGCAAAAAGGGCGCGCGCATTGACATAAAAGTAGGTATAAAGATTTCTAACGAGAATGGCAGAAATATACGTAAAACTTCCATGCACGGGACTAATACGTGTTTGTGGCGATTGTCCAGTTTGTGCGCCCACTCGTAGAAACTTCGCATATACTTTTCGTGTTCAGTATCATAATTGATGTCCACATCTTTCTTTTTAAATTAGTTTAGTTCTAACAAATGTTTGTGTGTGTTCACCAATTTAATTGACTCGTCATCGTGGTTCAGGCTTGGTATGCTGGGAAAGTTGGTAATTAACATTTATATTGAACTAGCAAAACAGAATACGGGCCAAAAAGACGTTTGGCTTTTGTGATTCTTCGTCTTCTTGTACCCGTCTTTTATTTTTTTCGCTATTTTTAATATGAACGTGGTTCAGGCTGTACATTACGTCTTAATTCAATAGCTAGACCGACTTTATGCTTCTCTTGATGTTTAACTCACAAAAGTGTATAATATTAAGACTTCCAGTAGCGCACTCAACAATACCAATATACTGTGCTTATTAAACAGATTTCAACAGAGATCAGCTTCATAAATTATACCCCAGAGTTCCGAAGAGCTGCGCGATGGCTAGAATCGTAGACATAATTCTTACTCCTTTCTTTTCAGAAACGAAGCTACTTCCGCTTTGGTTCGGCGAAATATATAACTATAATTATGACGACCCGCGGTTCAGCCCAGATACGTCCCATTTCACACGATGGTGTGGACAGCCACCACACTTGCTGGATGTGGTTACGCCCGCTCACAATATTCAAGGACGATATATGTTGTCTGCAACTATTGGCCTCAAGGAAACATCGAAGGAGAATTTGCTAACAATGTTCGTTAATAAAGTTCGTAAAAAATATCGCACTGCTTTAAATAAGGTCTTATCATGAAGATTATTTTTTACATGAAACTTATGCCTTCGAATGCAAACTTCGCTATTCTCCCTGCCAAGCTAGTCTCATTAATTCCAGAGTAGCTTCATAAGTTTTGTAAACAAGGTGTATTTTCTTAGCTCCACCAAATGTTTCAAAAAAGGAAACGTGAGATAGAGTAATTTGAGCTCTGGCGAAGTGTTAGTGGCTTGGCCGCCTCTAGAAAAAAATGTGAAATTAGGTAATTAATTAGCTAATTAATTAAAATGTTTTAACTAACTTTTTTAATTTTTTCTTCAGGGCACATAATGTATTTAGAGGATTGAAGATCGACCACAATATGGTATAGCCGTGTTGCCAAATTTCGATAAAAAAATTCTAGTAGGCGCTACGGGGTCGTGAAATGTCACTTGGTAAATGGCGTCAAACCGAAATCTAAACAGGAAAGAGCGCCGGTAAAGTTATCGCTCTACCCTTCCGGGCACGCGATTCGTCATTAACCCGGCCGGCCCCACCTGCTTAGGCGAAGCTGGCTGCGATAACGACGATCCATGGGGGCCGGAAGGGCGGAGCGATAACTTAACCGGCGCTCTTTCTCGCTTAGCTTCGGTTTGGCGCCGTGTACCAAAGTGACATTTCTTGACCCCGTAGCGCCTACTACGAATTTTTTAATCAAACTTCGATGGCAGGGCTAGACCATATTGAGGTCGAGCTCCAATTCTCTGATTCCATTATGCTCCCTCAGGTGACAAATTGAAAAGTGAGCTAACTAATTGCACCTATTTTCACCTTTTTTCTAGGCCGCCATGACCACTAACACTTCCCCAGGGCACAAATGACTATCTGACGTCTCTTTTTTTAATTTGGTGCAGCCAAAAAACACTTTGTATAAATTTCTACGTTAACGTGTGGTAGTCGAAATGCTGCACCTGTAATGATTGTAGCTTCTTCCGACAGTCATTTATCCCGGAACGAATGAGGCTCTGTCATGTAGTAATTTGAAAGACACACTTCGTGTCTTTCGCTGTGCCTCGGTTTACCTTTTAACATTACAGAAGACAATCAAACGATTGCGAAGGCTCAATCAGCCAATATTTCGCTAATTGACTCGGGCCAGGTGCTGTTCGAAGCCGACCTGGGTGAGCTGATTTTGTTCACCCGGCATCCGCTCTTAACGTTGGGGCCAGCGGCGAGCGCGCGACAGAAGCCATTCAAACTGGCACTGATTTCCGACAGGCTCCGAAGGTAGAACCACGTTCGAACACTATTTGCTGATGGTGGTAGTCGTTGGTAGTGCACTCGGGTATTCAGCGTTTGCAGTTCCGCTATCTGCGTGCATGCAAAGTCGCTCACGTGCAGACGTTTTGACGTCACGTATCGGCTTCGGCCGCGTTCATCACCTGTTTGTCGTAATGAGTTAGGTGCAGAAGAATAATCGGCGGCGTGTTACCGTAGATTTTGAAGAGCAAACTGTCGTGTTAAACCTCGCTCCACGAAGTTCAGCGCCTTTGATGCGAGCCTGTAACGGTTAGCGTCAGATCATGCACGAGTCGTGGTCGTTGATATAAAAAGGCTTCTGATCTCGGTGCGATCTTCAGAGCTTGTACGCACGGCGCGAGCCTTGCTTGCTTTCAAACGTCGTCGAAGTCACATCAGCAGCCATTCTGGTGACATTGCTTCCGAGCGTGTACATTCTGCAGGATACATTTCGCACCACCCAATTAGTCTATCTCGGAAAGAGCATGAACGAGTGACCCCGAATGAGTACCAGGACGGGGCGATGAAGTCACGTGCAAGCAATGTGTACAAAGAGCAACTGTTCCATGATGTGTCTTTGGCGCATTGGAACCGCAGTGCTTTGAACTCTTCTCCGACTGGTGTGATTAGCATCATATTCCGCACACAAGTCGAAGATGGTCATGATCTAGAAAAATTACGTCACCGAAGCCGACATTATCATGCTGTCGGATGTCGCTATCTTGGCGGTTGGTCATAGACGTTCCGGCAAAAAGCATAGCACGAGCAAACGCAAGTGTGGACATGTTGGGTGCATCCACAGTATCCACTGTGGTTGCGAAAAACAAGCGACAAGAGTCTTTGCGGCAGAATGGGGAACTTAGTCTGGGTAAAAAAAAAGGTGCACCGAGCTGTCCACACATGACACTGACGCCCCCCCCCCCCCCCTCGCCTCCACTTTTTCCTCCCTCCCTCCAATGCGCGTGGTTCGATTGCAATTTTCGGAGATAGCTAGTTTGTGCCCGGAACGTTTGAAAAACTCACAATCCCGCAGGGTTATAAATACTACACGGGATTATATCATACAACAAACAAATCAACCAGATGCTTATTTGTATTTGGAAACGAACAATACAGTTTCGCAGGCCTGTCTTTCATCACTACTGCATTGCGGTCTTAAAGAATACCTTGATGAAGTCTTCCTTTCCTGAGAAAGGTGAAGTTCTTCTAATAAATAGAAAGCAACATCGTTCTGCAGATACGCAGAAGAAATAAAGCCTATATTCACACCATGGGCGGTTGCTTCAGCATCGTTTTAGACTTCCACGATTAGCGAAACTAATTCGCAAAGTCCTCGTGGAGGTTAAAATGTTAATCAAAGAATATACGTATTTATAAAAACAAAATCGCAAATTTGAATATATGGGCATTTGCGGGCAACTTCATTAAGCTTTCGTTTTTTGTGTCCTACGACTAAATATATTTACACGAACATAGGAGTCGCAAAATTCAGCTAGAACTAACCTGCAATGAACGAAAGTCCGGGGTGCCAGTCTTCCGAATATTTCCAATCGTCGCATTCCAGATGAGTGCTCGTGCTTCAAGAGAAAGGTAAAACGTTGCTTGGACCTCAAATGCTCCTAGCGATCGAACCGTCATGTAGAAAACATGGACGAAAAAAAATGCTCTATTTCCAATGTGTCGACTTCGCCAAAAAGGTTCGACGCCATCGGCGACTTCGAGCCATCCGGGCTTCCGTGCTGTGCGCGACGAGAACGGGAAGCATCAGACTACCATTGCCGAAGCCACGGGTAGAAAGTAAAACGCAGGCGTCGCGGATTACTTAACCCCGTCGGGAGAGGGGCTTTCCGTTTGGCTCAGGCGCGCGGAGATCGTCGGCCATATAGTGATTGAGGTGGTCTACTTCAGCAGAGCGTTAGAATCTAGCCGTGAAAACCAGAACTGGAGTGGAGGTGGTAACGCATTAATGAATGTAGAATATAAGATGCCACTTCGCCTGTGGCGCCTCACTTTGGTCAACCTAGGAATGTCGGAGCTGCATCCGGCTGGTGTCGCTGTCGTCGCAGCGTCCCAGCTCCGGGCTGCCGAAGCTTCCATGCACTGTTACTCAGGAGAGCAGCCTGAAGCAGAACAGGCGTCTGGCACAACTCCACACCTTCCGTGACGCCTCCAAGACAGCGACTGGCGACCGCATGAGAGCTGTATGACGTCATCAGGCAGAAATCGATGGACCATTCCTTTGGAAGCGGTAAACACGCCAGTTGGAGACGCGTTCCCGGCACAATCCCGGAACGCACAAGAGGCACCCAAATAAAATGTAATTAGAGAACGCACAGGAAATGCGCGATGATGGGACAGTTAGGCGTACGCGGTCATTGGTTAAGGGCAGGAAAAACAATAGCTCGAGGTTTTCATTTGTGCGGGTAAACAGACGCGCAAGGTGGGCGAGGAGCTGACGAACGACCAATAATTTATACCCGGAAGGGGTTAGCGAGCACTACAGGCGATCTGACGCTCAAGAGTGATGTATAAGGAAAAAAAAACTTTCAGCCTTTCCACTCTGGTGAAGAACGAAGACCAGCGAAGCTTTATTATGGTGGGACGACCTCAAGGACGACGCCTACAGGACGACGTCTAGGTCGACGTCTAGGACGACCTCAAGGACGACGTTTAGGGCGACCTCAAGGAGGACTTCTAGGACGACGCCTAGAGAAATTCAGTCTTTCCACTCTGGTGAAAACCAGAGTGGAAAGGCTGGAAAGGTTGCCGGCCATTATGAGCGAGGTCGGCAAACCGGTTGTCTGGTTACCGCTGTCGCTCATAGAGGGTGGTAGTTGTCCAGAGTTTTGTGTCGACATTTGTTTTGTACCGGACACGATCCTGGATAACCTAGGCCTTAACAGCTCCGCTGTAAAAACAAAACTGAAATATGCTCCCAAAATCTATCGTATCTAAAAAATAAAAAAAATATAACGAGTAATTAAACAATAAGCGAAATCGCGGATAAACATTTACAGCCAATTAACCTTTGTAATAGTGAGCTGAAATTCAGATATTGTTAGAGTTGGGCTATTATCATATTCATTTGACATGAGCCGTTACCCGAATGTTTGGCGATGCTGATTCTCATGAACCCGAGCACTCGACTCGGGGTTTTGAAAATCGCTTACGTCATGGTGTCACGTGACTCTCGGCACAAAATTGTGATGTCATGTTACGTCACGCTGTCAACAAGGTTAATACATCTAGTGACCTCTTCAAATTAAATCGAGTTGACGCAGTGAGCCAGGTGACGTCACGGAGTCACGTGACATTACTTTACAACATGTATTGACACCATGACGTCACGTGACATCATGACACATGGTTAATCATAGTGCCAATACAAAAGCACCACGAAAATTCACACTTTACCATACATTGATATTCTGTATATGACGATTTGATCAATAGATAGAAATACAGACGCCAATTTTTTATTCTCATGTGTTCATTTTGTGACACTAACAAAAAAGCAAAAAAGAAATTACCCTGAACCGTTTTGAACCGGTTAGCGTTTTATTTTTTTCAGTTCGGTTCCGGTTCAGTTTCAAGATGGCGGCGAAGATTTCGGTTCGGTTCAGTTCAGGTTCGGCTAAAAATAACGGTTCTGTTCCGGTTTTCGGTTCGGTTCAGTTCCGGTTCGACACCCTGCTCATGGGTCCGCCATCGAATTGGCAATGCCAGACATTAACCAAGAATGTCACGCAGGGATTTCCATAGACCCCCTAGTTTTCCTGGACACCCCTCTTGAATCTAAAAAAAAAGGAAAAATAAAATTCTTTTTTTTAGATTAAGTAGAAAACACCACCTCTCAGGTGTATATATAGAGAAAGGGAAACATACATTACGGGTATGAGCATTTGGTTAATAGACGTGTGTAATTTAGCTAGTGGACTAAAAAAGAAACAGTTTTATATTTTATCTAGCCTCGCCTCGCATCGCCTCCCCCCCCCCCCCTCCCCGAGCCATTGGGACACCCCCTCCCCCTTGATTAGAATCCTGGAATCCTGGGGAAACCCCTGATGTCACGGATCAAGCAGAAAAGTGAAGAACCAGCATTGAAGTTTTATTCTTTCTCTATTTTTGGCAATTTGTGGCAAAAATACCCAAATTAAGGCCAAGGAACATCAAGTTTGACAATGCCTCAGCTTTTTACGGCTTTAAGTGCCCTAAATTGTGAGACAAAACCCAAATTTTGGCCCAAGAAACTGTGCTACCTGTAAAGATGTGTACTGGTGACCATATTACCAAAGACCTCTCGGTCATGCTTGCAAGGTGTGCACGCTGTCTGGAGTTGTTGAAACCTCTTTTGACTGCTTACTTCATTAGAACACATTTGCGCGATTTATAGAGTAGATGTGGAACACTTTGCATCTGGATGCATTGCCTGATTTTTGTTTTACCATGTTTTCTGCACCGTTTCGTAAAAATAATGTTTCGATGTTATATGGGACCGTTTCTCAGAAAAAGTGCTTAGATTTGACCTCGAAAAAAGAGCGAAACCTTCAGTCTTCTTAAGGCACATCAAAAATGCTTCAGAGCTGCTTGATAGATGACGTCAGTGCACTTGTATGTTCCCTAATGTATTCTAGTGCTCCCTTTTGTGATCTATTGTCATTATCAATCACGGCAGGTGCAACCCAGTACATCGTATTCCAACGCAGATGTCTAAAAGTGTCTGGATAAAGCGATGCTGTCAAATCGGCTCGAGATGCCTCCCTACGCCCGTTCGCTGCATAGGCTGGGGTCGCTTCCGGTTTTAATTTGAGCAAATCTTTCGTGACTTCGTTACAGTGTCTCAATGTTTTCACAATTTCAATTTGCCAGAGAATAATGCGGAACAGACTTTAGCTGACTGATGTATTACAACAGCTACATAAGATCATGACTACGGTCAGCCCATCTCTAACTGAAATGTGTTAGCTGGGGTGAATATTAATAAGACAAAGTAAATTAATTATGGAAAACTAATTTACTAAATATCGATTTACCCTCGTAACCTGACATCCGCCGTGGTCAACGACCTGATCCTGAAGGAATCGTTTCAATATAGCTATTGCAACTGAGTTTAATTTACTAGGTATTGTGCATGGTCAGATTAGAACAGCTTGTGAGTCGGCCCCGTGCCGTCTGCGCGCGCATGGTTGTCGTCCTCAGTGGGTTCTGGCACGCGCCTCAGCCGAACCGCTACGCTATTTTCACTCTGAGTGTTTTTCGTTGTTTTTTTATGATTCTTCTTAGGATCGTTTATTCTGCTAAACAACCTCGCCCGTTTCATTAAAGACACACAGTTCTTTTTGCAGGTGTCGTTGCCGATGCTCTTCTGTGCGCTCACGAATTTCATGCCAACGTCACATTTCCTCCGCAACACCGAAATCCAGAACATTGGCGTTTTTTGCAGTTGATTCGCGGAGTCTTGTCACGTGACCCCTGATGACATGTCTGATCAGATTTCTGATGCCGACACTCGTCATATTGGTGCAAAACATCCCTGCACGTTTGGGCATTTTTTAGAAAAAATCGACACCGGAAATTAAATGCGCCGGTAAGGCCGAGACTCCGGAGAAGATGGAACGCTTTGTGAACATTTCTGCTTATGACATCATCCGCTGAATGGCCACAACGACGGTCAGAAAAGCACTCAAGCCCAGCACCCTCTTACGCGCCTTGGTAGCTTGAAGATCTGGGAGGCCGAGGTGGCCATCGGCCACCGGAGGATGTTATTTTCAAGCTCAGAGAGTAGTTGTGGGGGCACGGCGAAGAAGTAACTTGCCTGTTCGGGAGGTCAGGTATAAATATATGCGGTTTCAGGTGGTCCAGCCGCGATTCTACGACTCCATTAGACACCGGCACTGACCCCGTTTCAGAGGATGTTCTTCACAACAGGAGGCTTTCCGGGTAGCATGAGGTGCCATGCAAGAAATCCCACCTCTGACACCAATGTTACGGAGTTTTAATTACTATGTGTTGTCCATGGCCAGATTAGGAACGGATTGTAGGTCGGCCTTGCTACCCCAGCGCGCGCATTGTCGTCGTCCTCAGGGGGTTCTGGCACGCGCCTAAGCATCACCGCTAAAATATCTACATCATGAAGTACAACCTCTATATGCAAGGTACCAAGAATATTAAGAGGTAATCGGCCGAGTGGATAATCACTTTTTTATAAGTAGTTTTTTTTTATTTATTAGCTAAAACAAGGGCGTGACTTTCATCACTCGGTGGTCTTCGGTAACTGAAATGAACAAGTCTAACTCATACGTCAGTTCAGAAATCACCTCGGTGTGTGCACAGTGAAGAATTAAGACAGTAAACTACAAAATAATAATAAAACTTTTGGGCAACCTTTGACTACAATAAAACTGAACGATAGCTTAAAGGTTGTGATTGGAACAGAGTACAACCATGGTGACCAATAATACCTCATTAGGATTGAACAAATAATAAACATGTAAGACAAAAACAGCACAACCACAAACACAGCCGTAAATTTGAAAGATGTGGTTGTGTTGTCCATTGTCTTACATGTTTAGTATTTCTCCGATCCTGACCCACAACAATACACTCTTCGTCCTTCAGTAACTCATTACTGCAGTCTCCAATGACCGATCTAAGTTAGAGCAGACTCATCAAATAGTATGACATTGCAAAAATCATGCTCAGAAAGGTGACTACTTCAAGAAATAACATCAGCCAGCCTTTCATTTTACTAAGAATGTAAAATTTTCACCTAACTTATACAGAACACTCCTGAACTATCTTTTCTCATCGGATTGCTCTCCTTCTGGCAGCCGACCAAAAATATTTTGTAGTGTAGCTCTAAACAAACCACCCCACAGTGCTACGTCAAGGAACCTTTTTTCAGCGTCTGCCATGGCCAACTTTCTGGACCATTCTGTGGAATAAAACATTTTCAAAGAAATATCAAAATTCTAATTGATTTGCGTTCTATTATACACAGTAAATATAGTCCCCAGAAACACTACGATATTTTGTCAAGAAAAGAAAACATGTAAACTTTTGTAAAAATGGCCCATAAGATTTAAAGCAAACAAAATTTGTAGAGCCCTGGAATAACAATTATACAAGTCCAAAAGCTTAATTAATGCTTTATCGCTATTTGATAAATGTCATATAAAGTATTCCCGAGCACAATACGATGTTCATTGTCGCAGAGACTGAAATTATCATTTAAGTGCATGCGCCTAGACGTTGATGTCAAGAAAGTTGGAGATGGTTCCAGTAACAACATCGCCGTTGCAATTAAATGGCGGCGCAATTCACGTGGCGTCACGTAGCAAGAGCTAAATGGCGCCCTTTATGATGTTATGATGTTACAAACAAATGGCGCTCTTTATGATGTCAGGGTGTTACAAACGCGGAAATTAATAACCCACAATGGCCAGTTCGCCCATGACCCGCTTTCAGTGTCCAAATAGCAAGGGCAATAAAAGGCGGGGCAAGTTATATCATTACGGCAGACTCTAATAATTTTACTCCTCCGTTTTAGCTTATATTATCAGGCAGCCCACAGTTTTAGCGTTGACAGTGACGTCAAATCCGAAAGATTGCGTCGATAACATTTTGATCCAGTCGATATCTGTGAAGTATCGGATGGATCGCACTGACGCAGTCTCGACATGCCGTACATGACGCAGTTTTTACATGAGTGTCGAGAGTGTCATTTGCACAATCGGGTATGCTGGCAATGTATTCAAATTTTTGACCGACTCAAACCTTACGTTGAAAAAAAAGAGAAAGAAAAGCAAAGCAAAAAACAAGAGATGATAGAAGCAGAAACTGAGTGTGTTTGCTTTTAACCCGAGAAAGACAAAGAATCAGCTGGAGATTGGCTGCATTGTCCATCTCATTTCGACTTTTGTTAACAAGATATTGCAGCTCCCCAACACCTATGTATTTCAAAGGGCAACATTTTGTTCCGACTGCTGAGAAACCACCAGACGGATCGACTTCAAAATAATTTTATTACTAAGAAGAAACAGGCAATCTGCAGCGTGGTCGCACGTTTTCCGGTTTTGGGGCTAAATATTTTCTACGGGAGCTCGAATTCCTTCAGACTGCCCCCTTTTTTAACCTGCGATTCATAAGCAGTTCGAGAAGAAAACAGAGGCACTCATAGATTTTTTTGACAAGGCGTTGCAGGGAGGTAATTTATCTCTTAATATATATATCTAACAAGATCCTCGCTCCATGTATTTCAATAAGGAAATAAGAGGATCAAGTTTGCACACCGGTGAGAGCCTGAAAATTACTTTTCCCGATGGATGGCGCTATCTGTGAGCAAACTGCTATTGTTATTTCACAATAGCGGTCATCTTGTGTTAGTGCGAAGCAACGAATTATATTTATTTTGTGTTTTTGTTTTAGTTAGTGATGTGGGCAGAATGGCAAGTAAATCATGCAGTCGTCGTTTTTGCAAGCGCCGTGTGGGGGGAATGTAAACTTTGCGGTGCTTTTCTCTTTTTGTTTAGTCGAATTTTCTTTTTCCGTGTAAATGCCGCATTTTGTCTGGTGGAGTCAGTAACGTAAACAGGTATTTTTTCGAGGGGGTTGAGGGGGTGGAATATCTATGACCTAGGATGTCGGGGAGGAGGGAGGGAGAGGGGGGGGGTGAAGTCCCATGCACTGATATCTATTGTAGTAGGGTGGATCGCGGATCGAGGCTTGGCTTGCCAGAACTTGAGCGGCACCACCGGCAGTCATTACTTGACGCACAAGCTAGTATATGGGACTCCATGGGATAAACGGAGAATACTTCAATTTCTTAGCTTAGTAGGTTGTTCTTCGAGATAAACCTTTTATCGTGTCTTCCGGGAATGACAGTTTAAAATTACTTGAGCGAATATTAAAAGCGGTAGAACACGAATCATTTTTAAACAAATGTTTTGCGATTGAGGGTTGAGGGTTGCGACTTTGATTGGTCGTAAACTGTGATGTGGTTTAGTGAGACAAGGGTTCCCGAGAGTCATCTGGAGTCGTTTGTAATCTCGAAGTCATCAAAGCTTAGCAGACGATAAGTTAGAGTTCAGTTACCGTGTGCGTTCGCATTGTTTCGATCGCATGTCCGACGTACTTCTACTTGCTTTGAACTGCAGTGAGGGCTTCTGTGACAAACTACTGCGGAGCGTGTCGGTCATCTGTTGAACGTGTCATTTATTTAGAGATTGAAGCGAAAGACGCCGTCACTGTCGGTGGTGCTCCGGCACAATTGATATTTTTGATCGGCGTTCGAACGCTTGGCATATACCGATTCGATTTCCAAGCACCCGCTAACGTCGAGCCCGGATATATCACACTCGGGTATTTCGAAATTTATATCGAAGAGTCCACATTCCCTTGAGTATCACATTTGATAGCATAGAGCGTTGTCATTTTGTATCCAACTCCCGTTGCGGGGGCACTCGATATAGCGAACGAAGCCCGGCCGCCCGTTGCTTTTCCCGCGATCCGATCGCGCCGGTGGCCAGCACATCGCTTGCCTTGACGTGGCTGGCAGACCGCCACGCCAGCATACAGGCGAGAAGTTCGCAGCAAAAGAGTAGTTGTGGAAAAAGAGAGACAATGAGTCGTAAAAAAATAAAGGATCGAGGTACTACCTAAGCATTTC
The DNA here is from genome assembly GCA_037355805.1 of Ixodes ricinus. Taxonomy (NCBI): domain Eukaryota; kingdom Metazoa; phylum Arthropoda; class Arachnida; order Ixodida; family Ixodidae; genus Ixodes; species Ixodes ricinus. The sequence continues at coordinate 24,772 of JAZHYW010044239.1, read as the reverse complement.
TTATGAGTTGTGAATGCGAGCATGCACGTCATTCTTCCGCTCCCTTATTTCGTCTGCAGCGTATTTGCGTCGACGGCGAGCGCGTCTAGCCTCTCTCTACGCCGCTCACACCTTGGACGTTTCGTGTTTACCGGCGCGTCACGCACACGCAGCGCCAAGGGGTGGCGCTCGTTGAAACTGACGCGCAGTGTCCAATTGGAGCCTCGTCGACGCGCGCCATCCAATGGTGCAAAAGCCGAAATCCATCAGCTTTACTCCGCTCACTTTCGGATCGTGGAAACTAGGTGCCGTTTGGCTCGGCTTTTAGCGTGCGTTTGCATACGCTTGAAGCTGGCTTCACTTGGAGGGAGGATTTAAGGTGCCGCTCGGGCGCGGCCTCAAAGCTGATGACGTCGGCTCACTCCATGGTACTGTTAATGCTTTCGCATAAAAAAAGCCGAGGACGGCAAAATCAAGGGGAACGGCGCACGCGAGCGCGTAGGGAGAGCAGGGAGGAACCCGCCGTCGGAACGGCAGCCTGCGCCCTTTCCCCGAACACTGCAGATGCTGCGTGACTCCCTAGCGACAAAATATAATGATGAAACCAAAGAAAGGTTTCGGCAAGTCGGGTGCAGATTGCACTTTGAACACCTTCATCTTCTTCACCTTTTTCTTTGGCCGTTATTGCTTTGCCCGTTTTATTCTTTTTTCGCTGACTGAATTTAGTGATTTTTCTTTTTTGTTGCTTGCATAACTTTTTCTATGGATCAATACTTTTTTTATGCATCTAGCATTTCCGTTTTTTTACATTTTTATTATTTGTGTGTTCTGCCGATTATGCTGTGTGGAAGTCCCTTGCCAGGCGCGCGTGTAAGCGAGGCAACGTTCGCGGTCTGCCAACAACGCCCTACTCTGTGCTTAGGCAGCTCTTGGATGGTCTATTGGGTAAGCTCCGTTTTTTGTCGAGACCTTCGGCATAAGCTAAGACGCGAGGATAAGCTTGACTCGAGCTTAGTTTCATATACTTTTTGTAAATCAAATTATTGATACACCGTACTGTTTTACGATCCCCTTGAAATCGATATGCCTCGGAAGCGACTGTATAATGATCGCAGGGCAGAATAAAAAAACTCGCCTTCCATCAGCGCATAGAAACTTCCATATTCCTACTTTCGTGTGTTTCTCCCATAGACGCGTGTATAGCCTGGTGTCAGGCAGTGCGCCGTCGGTGGTGCCAACGACGGGCCCCTGATACGGAATCCAGCCTGCTACAATAGAGATCAGTGACCCCTAAGTTCCTTCACTGGCTGCGCAAGTGGCTTGAGCTGCTCTTTCTCTTTTTTGCATATTTTGCGCCGCTCTCTCGCCTTGTTTGGCTCAGGGCTCGCGCTATTTGATCTGAGTTGTCCTGGCATGGCACCGCAGTGGCAGTCAGCACAGTTTGTGGTAAGGTGCCGGAGAAGAACGATAGCATAACGGAAAAACAGAAAATAACGATATTTTTAGACGGAACGAAAACATATTCGACACGCTATTTAATATTTTGTTCCGGAGTGAAACATGAAATAGTTTCTTAGCAGTTTTCGCCTGAACAAGAAATTTCGGGTATTTCAGCATCTTCTGACCCGAGGAACCAAAAAAACAACCTCAAAGTGTTCTTCAGAAAACAAAATAATGCTGAAGCTGGCGCGTACCCTCATTTGAACGCCTCATCCAGAACGCAGAAAACAACGTTTCATTGGCCTCAGTAACTTATTTAGACCGGGAAATAGAATTCATCAGGCCTGAACTTGAAAAGTCGCAACTCCCCGTGAAAAACCTCACCATCACTGTAGTTCTGCCCGTGCCTCGTGGTTGTTCCTCCCCCTATTCATTGCCGAGTATTTCCTTCCTCTATAACCCTATCTTAGTTGGGATCTCGTTCAGGGTGCGATTTTCCTGCCCAAAATAAACATCATTGATAAATAAAGAACGTAATTGTCCTGTGCTTGTCCTCCGGGTTTTATTCTTTCTGATTTAAGAACTGCACCCACTGGACATATCTGAAAATGCTGGATAAAGAGCCGCACCTTCGAAGAACCATGAATTTCAGGAAGGGTATGCTCTTCATTTTTGCATTGCTCGTCACAGGCCGGTTGCACATCCTCATACGTTGTTTTGCATCAAAGGCTCTGTCAGGACGCTCGCACGCTCGATATCTTTGAGAAGAAGTGACCGATAAAATGCCCAAGAAAAAACAATAAAAAGAGGCACTTTTTATAGCCCACACTTTATACTAATGGGGTCATTTTTACATAGTGAAAGGACTGGCATATTAGCAATATATAAGCCTCATCAGATTGCTGTGGAACCTTGTACGCATTCTATATTCCTCTCGATTGTTATCTTTCCTTTGAATCGTCGCTTGTTTTTACACGCCTGCTGTGCAACAGATTTCTGGCACTGAAGTTTAGCGACGTTAAACGTCGGTCACGTGATGAAGAAACAATGTGTTAACTAAAGCAAACACACTTTTACAATCATAGTCAAAGTACACACACTATTCGGCACGACCCAAATAACCGAAATGTTTCATGATGTTTTCGGCGTAAGAGCCAAAATACACGCGCGTTTTTCCATATGAGTGCACAGGGACACCGCAAAAGTAGACTGGTTGCTGTCTGCTTCATTTTGCGTCACGAAAGTCGAATAGACTCTGGCGCCAGTTGAAACTCCAGCGTACATTATAATAACTCTAAGCCTGCTTACAGGAAAGAGCAAGGTGGGTTGCCGACTTGCGATGGTGCCTTTCCTTGAATGAAGTCATTTACTTCCCTTGCGGCAAGGTAAGGAAACTCGGAAAGTAACGTGGCGATCTTGAATTGGGACTGTCAGTCTTCGCCGTTCGCCAAGTTATGCGTAAATGGTGGTGGGCCACGAAGGTCAGGTTTCCCAAATGCGTTGTTCAGTGTTCTCTTGTTTTCGTGTGTCGCAGTCACGGCCGTGGTTTTTGTCGTAGGTGGCTGGAATACGTTCATGCCGAGGTTTTGGTAAAGGGCGGTCCAAACCAACCGACAAAACGAGCGAAAAAGGTGTCTCAGAAATTCGGGATAGACGAGTGACGTCCACTGTGACGTGAACCTGACGTTCTGCTGAGCTTGATTTGGACCGCCCTCAATGGCCCTTTTTCTCAGTTGGAGTCCATGGCAATATCGCTGCGGTGTCTGTTGTACGCGCTTCGACAAAGAAATGCTCATCTGCGACAATGGCCCTTCCGTAACTAAGGGCGACCTTCATCTTATCTCGGCTTTCTGTTCGCGTTGCCTATGCTGCCCGAGTCGGATTATGCGTGTAGTCCTAGTCGAACGCTGTACATTTTTAAGTACACCTGCTATTGGTGTTTATTGCTGCACAATACCGTGACGACTTTGATATTTCACAAACGTCGTAAATGAGTTCAACACCCAAAGTCGTGAAATACAGGAGTGACACATCAGTCAAAATAAAACAAATTTCAGACACAACTCGATATTCAGAAGTGAAATAAGGACAAAAAGAAATCATGTTGCGCAGGGCTATTGCAAAAAGTTTAAATTCAATGCATTGGTGACCCTCCAATCTGCTTGTCAGGGTAAAACGTATCACAGAGTCGCGTGTATGTTTAGCTGGCACAAGTAATTGCACTACTCAAAGATCAGGCGCATCGAAACGACCTTGTATGAGTTTCTGTAAATCACAACATCTCGGCAATGCTGCGTCAATTAGGTTTCGAGGTTTAAAACTTTAACAAGAAAATTATACTCGAAATAGAGTGTCCTGTTAAATATGCCATCGTGGACTATGCGCTATCAGACGCCTTTATACCATTTCAATGCCTCTGCAATCGATATACGATAGAAAGTTCCCCACAAAAGACGCAAATTTAAGTTGTGGCCTAACCAAAGCACAAAATAAGCTAATCTAGTATCAGGTGCCTGGAAGTGTCGAGTCAAACGTGAGATCATCCCGAGCACTTTAAGACTGGTACCACAAATGTAAGTGACATGAGATTTGAACAATAGCTTGCAGTCTACTAGCACTCCAAGGACCCTGTCTACATCAGTTCGAGCTTATAGTACAGTTTCCCAACTTGTATTTACAAGGGTAAGGGGATTACTGCTGTCTTGTTGGCAAGATTGCAACAGGTTGTTGGCGTTAAAAAGACAAGCGGTTTACTGGGCACCACTATGGAAATGCTCAACGCATCAGATTGCATGGCGCCACACCCTTTTCCGGAATGAATATGTGAAAATAACTTTGCATCATCAGCAAATAAAAACATCCTTGCAGATGTAATACACTTTGAAATATCATTAATGAATACGGGAATATGTACAGCCCTGGGTACTTCTGATTGGAAAACGCACTTTGACAAAAACATTATCAACACGACCAAAGTTTCTTGTCGATGACAGTGCTAAACAATACAAATCTTGTTACAATATGTGTTCCAATTTTGTTAAACAGCCAACCCTATCAAGCCTTTAGAAGTATCGAAATAAATCAGTCAGTCTGACCACTTTTCGAAATGACCGGGGCTGCGTAATGAAGAAAGTACAAGAGTTAGTTTCATGGAACGTCCTCGAATGAAACCATGCTGTTCATGTGGGCTCTTTACTGATAGATGGGAAAGACATTGTTGCACGTTAGTTTCAAATGTTTTATAGGCTCATATAAAGTGATACCAGACCAGTGGTGACACAATACAGGCGCCCAAGGAAAATCCAGGCCGTCCGCTTCGTGGTATACGGTTTATCGTTCTGCCCGTCCCGTTCATGCTCTCACCGTGGTTCTGCACTCACTATACCTCCTTTCCTCTCGTTACTGCTACCTAAGATCGGATAATCATAACTTCTGTGCTGGCCTGGAGATGAGACCATGCATTCCCATACACGCGCGTCAGGAAGTTTAAGATGGCCTGAAACAGCGCAGAAAGCACGAACTCGCAGAAAGTCAGTGGGGGATACAGAATACACACCGCGTCAGTTGAATAAACTGCTCTGCCAAATCCCCACAGTTTTCAGTGAAGTCATGGTAACGCAATGCTTGCTGACAAGCAAGGGGTTCGATGTTCGTTCTGCTTGTTCTGATTGGATATGCTGCCCCTTCGAAGGAAAAAGACTGCCCTGTAGGGGCGCGAATTGCTTGTCCACTTGCAAGGCAGACAGCGCATTTCTTAATTTTCATCTCTTCGAAATGTTCTGCGATTCTTAAGTTTCCATAAAGTGGTGGCGTGTCGTCCTTTACGATAACAATGTCATCCCGGTTGAATAGCGGAGACGTCGTTAACTACTCTAGTGTGCAGGAGTGGAGAAATGGCGGGCATTCGTTTCTCTTCCAGCGTTTCATATTTCTACAAATAATCTGGCATTGCCATACATGACGCCTTAAGTCTATGCCAATCGAAGTATGGAAGAGGACGATTACAGGCAATTCTCTGACTTTGCTGCTTTATAAGAAGATGTGATAGCGTTAATGGCTCTGGATGCGGGGTCGTCACTGATGTAGGTAAGACTCAAAACATCGCACCAGTGCAGGCGTGCAAACACCGCAGTGCCGTCGCTGTGTGGTGGCGGCAAACGTTCGACTGACCGACGCGTCACGCAGATCCTGACAGTCCAACTGACGCGTGCGTCCGGCGAGATGGCCGGCAGAGCCTTTGAAAAGTACCACCTCTTCGGTTCGAACAGTCGGTAAGGCGACCCATCGCCGGCTGGACCGCACGGGCAGAAATCGCCCTTTCCGGCTCCTTGTATGGCCCCCGGCGACTACCGTCAATCTCGTCACACAGCACCTTCGGAGTGTCTGTCAAGTTCAAGGATGGAGTCGAGCAACGTCACCGCCATCGTCTGCGGGCAATGAGCCGAACCTGCCAGGTGGTCCGTCGCCAGGCTGAAAAATTTTGAGCAGGTTCATTCGGTGGCCCTGGTCAGTCCAGCCATCGCAGCAGGACCAATGAACACCATGCCCATGGGAGACCGTGGAGAAATCGGACGCGCGTGAGGCGCTGACTGATGCGAAGACGGTACGCCTCGCGCAAAGCTCGTCCTCAAGATCGTCATCAATTAGCAGACGTCTGGATGTCATGGTCAAGGCGGATTAGGTCGCTCTTTCTGAAGCGAGCCGTCCAGTTGTAGTCGGTCAAATACTGTCGTGTTCTCGTCTTGCGGTGTCTATTTGGGTTATGTTCGGGTGACAGCTGAGTGGACGATGCCGCAGGTTCTTCAGTTGCAGTCATCTCGTTTCCGGGTTTCTGGCACCAATGTGGGAAAGTCCGGGCGCGTCCGCCGATGGTGTCGGTTTATCGTTCTGCCCGTGCCATTCATGCTGTCGAGGTTCTCGCCTCTACCTGCTTTCCTCTCCATACCTTCTACTAGATCGGATAATCTACAACACAGGCATCGACCGCGCTTATGAGTGGAGCGCAACTATCGGCACTATCGCCTATATCGCGGGAAATATACGGATAAGCAGCTGTGCTAAGGCTTAAGAGTAGTGGGCCAGTGGGGGGCTATCAGCCGCACAACAGCCTTTAATAATAAAAAGTGGGATTTCGTCAGCACCACCCCGACGGGTGAAGCGCTGGCTTTTTGTCGCCGCGACGACGTCCCATGTGGTAACACGAAACTGGGAGAAAGCCACCGTCAGTGGGATCGCTCACTCGGTCTGACTTCACCCCGGAACGGAAGTGGGCGGTAAGTAGCAGGCTACAGAAGCGTGGCAAACGCCTCGGTGATGTCTTCTTTAGGCGAATAAGCATAACAAACCGCGCCGTTGCGAGGTACGAACGAGGCGATGGTGATATTGACGAGAACTGTTCAGTGTTATGCACCATTTTAAGTGCCAGAAACGTGAGGGTGGCAGAAATATAAACTCTTATCAACCTTACACGTTTTTTGTAGTAGTCCTGCCTGCTGTGACAATAGTAGCGTTATACGACTAGTGTTGATGCCTCCAAAAATACCCGATAACGATACGATGCCATGCACAAGGCGGAGTGCAGTATGGGGTATCGTTATTGGAGTAATCGGAAAAAGCTGCAAAAAGCTACTCTAATCTCCACGGTACTTGAAGTGTTAATGATGGTTGTGAGTTTTAGCGCAGCGCAAAAAAGCTGTAGTAATTCTATTTAATAATTGCCTTCACTGTTCCAAATGCGAAGTATCACTCTTGTAGGTAGTGTCCAGAACGAGCTTTGTGTAATGATGGTGGTTTAATAAAATTCTGGGAGCGATCGAAAACAATTTAGTTTGTCCCGTTGACCTGTGTGTGAGGCACGCTCTACGATCCTCAAAGATAAGTGCACTGCCAATACTGCCAATATTGCCGATACAAAGCGGGCGCGTATGCGACGTCCCGCCAATACAGACCAGACGCATAAGCGACATCTGGCCGATGCACATGGCCGAGGGTAATCCCGATCTGGGCGAGCGCCTGCACGATATCCCGCCACTAATGCAGGCGGTGGCGAGACGGCGGTACGCCCATGCCTGCCCGATGTCAGGGCGTGGTGCCAAATCGCACATTCGACCGTTTTGGGGGCTAAGTTTCGACTGCGGTACTGGCGCGACACTGGCCAAGCGCTGCCCGTGCTGCTGGGACCAGTTCTGCCTTACGATTAGCAACCCAAGATTGATGCTTTAGGGATATCATGGTCGCGAGACTAATCGCATAGTCACTCATTAAGGAGAGAACAAAAGCCAGACAAAGATGTAAACCGGGAAGCATGTTTTAATGTTACGTGGTCTACCGACACGACGTAAATCCTAAACATACTGGCCAACGGAGCGCACAAGCAGTGAACTACTACGTCACACCACTACACAGAACCCACATCTTACACGTTGCTTCACGATGGTGACGAATTTTTAATTGTTGAGCGAGATAATTTTGGAGAATATGGCACACGCCCGCCTGTCTTTTCAGTTTGGGCTAAAGCCGTAGGTTTGTAGGCGCTAGCAGAAGCTACAGAGGCGAGCACCGTGTTTGAGCAGGCCTATCAAGCATATGCGCTCGCCTGCACTGCTCACCGATTGTAAAGTCGAGGCAGAATGTTTGCTCTTGCAGGCCTTTGTCTGGACACTCGCACTTTGTGTCATGAAAGAGAAAACTTAAAGCATGCTTGTCACAGTACAGTCCAGCAGTTTTTCGTGACTCCACACTGGTTTAATAAAAGATGAGTTGAGCGTTATAAAAACCAAAACACAAATAACACACTTGTGACGCTGTCTTGAACAGAAAGGTTGATGCATTGATGAAATGGCGACATGCCAAACTTTATTATTACAAGACGTAGGCACATGGACTGACCATCGTTTAGCAAAAATAAATGGGAACGTCACGCATTTACAATATCATTGAACGGAAACCGCTGCGCAGTATCTTGCATTAAACTTGCGTTGTTGCTGGATAACCGTTACTGATAGATAAAAATATATGTGGGTAGAGAAGTGAAGCCTCGCAATCGGGCTATTTTGACTGGAGATGTTTATTGACCGAATATTTACAAGTCTACATTTTCAATCAAACACCTAAAAGGTGACTTAGGTGAAGGAATGTTACACGACAGCCTTTACCTTTGATTTACTATAAATCCTTGATAATTTTACGAGAATATAGGGAAACTAAATCTCTATATACTTGATCCTGTTTTTGTAAGTGGTATGATTTCTTCTGAAGCTAAATGCGAAGTAGTCTCTAGAATTTCTGATCACAAGGCACTGCTGGTGAATCTAGAAAATGTTTTTTTTTTGTAAATAGAAAAAAACAAGGCGAAGTGTTATCCCAACATTTTTTCGTGCCGACGATGTGTCGGTTATAGACATGCTTTCATTTAATTTTGACAACGTTGTAACATTTTACTGGGGATGTGAATAACCTCTTAAATTTATTTAAAAGTATTGTAAATGATTGCATCAAACGTTTTGTGCCACCAATTGTAGAAAAACAAAACAAAATGACATAAACCCTTAGATATTTAGGAAGTCACTAGAGCTATAAAGACAATTATAGCGATTAAAAAAGAAACCTAAATGAGGCAATGAGTCCTTAGATCTGAATGAAAATTCACGGTTCTTTTCTTAGAACTCAAAACCTAAGTTAGCATTGATAAAAGTAGTTATTCTGGTGAATCCTTGCCAAACTTCATATCTACTTCACCACAAAAATGTTGGAGTAAATATTTCCACATTCTATGGTGCGTGGTGTTTTTGAGGTTAACGGTGCTATAACCCCGTTAGAAAATTACTCTCAGACGCGTTTATTAAACATTTTAAATCAGTTTTTACAGAAGAAAACTATGTGTAACCAAGTTTTGATGCACACAACCCTCCTATGCCTGATACTGTAATTATGAAACACAATGTATTGAATATGCTTTTGAAACTTGATGTTAAAAGTCTCCTGGCCCCGACAAAATTCCACAATGCATTTGATGAAGGTATGGTGAATGGGTATCAAAAAATATTTTTGATTTTTTTGTTCAAAATCGTTGTACGAGGGTAAGGTTTCAGACGATTGGAGAAATGATAGAGTCAAATAACTTGATAAAAACGGAAGCAAACAATGCATAGGCAACTACAGTCCAATTTCATTTGCTTCAAACTGCGTCTAAATTCCTTGAACCTTTAATATCAACTAATTTATCACCATTCTTAGATAAACATAACATTTTGTCTCAGGCATCAGCATGGCTTTAGAAAAGGTTTCTCCCCGTGTATTACTAATTGAGAAAGTTCACAGATATTTTTTCGGCAATTAACAACAAAAAATAAATTCATCCTGTTTTTATGGATGTCTCGAAATCATTCGAAAAAACTTCTCACAAGAAAAATAAAACACAAATTAGACAAACATGTAAGAATACACAGTTAGTAAAAGCTGGATTTCACTTTATTTCTCAAACCGTCAACAGTGCGTAGTTTTTGGTAAACAGTGTTCTTACCAACTTCTTGTTGACTCTGGCGTTCGCCAGGGGTCTGTGCTTAGCCCTCCCTCTGTTGAATGTTTATTAATTGCATAGTACAAGATGTTCATGTGAAAATCAAATTATACGCTGATGACTGTGCAATTTACTCAAAAGTTGATAGTGCTTCGGATTAACTTTTGTTAAACAGAACATTTCAAAATATCGCGATATGATGCACGAATTGGCAAGTGAGTCATGTATAATTATTTACAAAAATATCCCTTAATAATATGTTTACAATCTTAATAATAACTTCCTACCAGAAGTCACACAATATAAATACTACATTGGACTATCGCTTACTAATAATCTTACTTGCACCACACAAATCGATAACGTAATGTTTTACACTCTGCTGGAAGTTCTTCTTTCTTAAAGAACGTTACAACTTCCGCCCCCCCCCCTCCTTCCCTGCGTCTCCTCCATATATAAAACTGTTGTCCCGTCCAACATTTGATTATGCTGGAATTGCTTGGAGACCCTCTCACTAAGATTAGCATTAATAGACAAGATCGACTACAGAAAAAAGCCGTTTGCTTTATTCATAACAACTTTAAACGGGCCTCCGTAACCGAACTTTTAAACTGTAGTAATGTAGACAGTTGGGCGAGTTGGTATAGATTGATTATATTTACAGTTGCGCACAAAAGGACAGGGACAGACAAGAGGAACACGTAGAATAGTGCGCTTGTCTGTCGTCTACATGTTCCTCTCCTCTGTCCCTGGCCTATTGTGCACAACTGTAACTATGAAATCGGCACTGTCGACTTAAATGTGTGTACCAGTTAATTAATGGGCATAGGATAGACATGCCCGAGTTAGTCACTTTCTATCAGAAAATGCAACTCGACAAAGACATGCTCTAACCATAGCTTCTTTTCAATCGCGTAATAATTGCTTTAAGTATTTTTTTCATGAACAATAACTGAGGTGGAACGACCCCTGCCGAGAGGGTTGTAATGAAGCCATCGTTGTCATTATTAGCACCTAATATAAATTAGCTACTTTTCGTACCGTATTTGCTCTAGTCGTACTACAAATTGTCTTTCATTATTGTTTTTTTCGCCAGTTTGTTGTATTTTGTGTACCACTGTACCCACCTACGAAAATCCCATCAAGGAATCGCAGAATTAAAAATAATAAACAAATGAATAGAATAAATAATATTGTACACAACGAGACTGGGTAAGGTTGCTTTTTTCTTTTTTTTTGTGAAGGTAGGGCAGAGCGGAGTTTAATAGTGCGTATCGCAAGTGAAATATGATCTGATGCAAGCAACATCTTTATGAAAAGTGTAAACCAACGCAAAATTACTTCAGTTACACCTTGCTTTTCTTTTCTTCCTACACAAGCAACAATACCCCAAGCAGAGAAGCTGATGCCACAAGAACGCCAGGTGAGCTGCACTCACGCCAGAGGACAACAACCAGCCCGTTTTATTATGTTTTTGAATTAGTATTTTCGCATTTTTATAGCTGGGGTCAAACAAGTGCTTATCTTCAACAAAAACTGTCGACTGAATAACCGGAACGAAGTATGGCTCAGATATAACGAAAATGACAGCAAAAGTGTGGTTAATTATTACAATTATAAAACTTAACGGTTCTCCGCTTTAACATTCTCACCTCCCGTACACTTTAGCAAATTTAGTTTTTTCATTGTTGTGCAAAGCAGTGCCGCATGTCGTCACGCGTCAACCCCTTCAGAAGCGCAGTCGTTTTCATCTTGACTTCGTCCACACTTCTTGCCTTGCCATTTTCAATCTCGGAAAACTTGGAGCTTTCCAGTGTATTGATTTTTTTTGTTTCCAGATTGTGCTAGCAAACCGACGTCGCTTCACATTTGACGAGCTTTTCTAGTGAGTGAGGTTCCCCTGTGAGTCGTTCCATAAGATCAGTGCCTTTTCTGGGAGTCTTTCCGCACCAGACTAAATAAAATGTTGCGATAAACATTCGCCAGTCCCATTTTTTTATATAATATTCGGTTGTGTGTTTCATACAACAGCACAATGTGCTATTCGTTTCTTGGTATACAAATAATCCTTAACTCCGAAAGAAGCAAACCAGTATCAACAGTTTCGACGAAGGACAAAGAGCAAAGCACTGTTCTGGTGGTTCGAAGACGATGAGAAGCTCCGCGGCTGCAGCTACTCTGAGAGCAACCTGCCGAAGCGCTCCGTAACAGGGTACAAAGAAGTTCGACTTATATTCCAACTTTTGCCACCAGAGGAGGAGGAGGGGGGGGGTGGAGGCGCGACTAATAGAGCGGTGCGACTGTTTCATCGGAAAATTGGAAAGTAAAAAGTGTTCTCCGCCTTCTCCTGTTAAACAATTAGAGGATAGCACACGTGCTGCACATTGATGAAGAGACACTATGGCAACTTTTACACATCCAATTCAGTATGCGTAAAGTATGCGCAAACATATGGTTCCCGAAAACCTCAGTCAGGAGCAGATAGGCGACCCGAAACTCATTTGCACTGATTTCACGACACGACTTGCAACGGAACCTAAATCAGCGGAAAAGATAATCACACGTGAAAACACGTCGGTTTTCCAGCAAACTCTGTGATACAAAGAGGAATTAAAGGCACTTGAAATCGTCCCAGTCAGAGAGAATGAAAAGGGCAATGCAAAGAGCTGTGAGGTGAAGGTAGAGAAGACAACTCTGAGGATGCTGAAGAGTTTGACAGATGATAACGTAGGGCACAGTTTCACCAATTAAAAATGTGTACGTCACTTCAGCTGGGAGACGAAGTATGTTGTAGAGGATAAATATTGGATGATAAACTTGCTGAGATAAACTAAATTTTTGCCACCAGTCCTTTTATTAAATCGCCTCACTACCAAATCCACCCCCCCCCCCCTTCCGAAAAAAAATTGAGTGTTCGTTTTATAGCAAAATTCTATACAACTTGGCGAACTATCGATCTTCGCCCAAGTGTAACGGTCATGTTCCGGACCAGCTGTAAAAGCGTCTGAACTAACCGTTATCTTATTAAAAATGTGCAAGTCATTTTAAGAAATTGTAAACGAAAACGAACACCGGGGATGAATTGGCGTTAGGCGGCAAACGGGTCCTGTTTTTCCAATACGGATTTCAGAAAACCACTTGAAAAATTTCATTATGATAACGGCTAGCTCTGCAACTCTGACGTTTAATCCGGACCACTAGCACTACATCTGGGCTGAGGCCCAGCATTAGGCTAGAGATAGTGGATTTCTGCTTGGGGGGGGGGGAGGTCAGACTTTACTCTTTTTCTACAGCGACACCCTGGACATTAGCCTTTAAATGGACCGTTGACATCGCATAATATGGAGCGTATGATTATTGCTCGGGTTTAATGTTTTCGGTGTGTATATTTTTGCGAATGCATTTTTTTTGTTCCAAAGATTTATCTTTTTCCAGTACGAATTTTCGGTGCCCCACAAAAATCGGTACTTATCACGGCGATAGTGTAAAATAAAATCGAAAAGGGCTTGAAATTTCCAAAGCTACAGGAAAGGTACGAATGGTCCGATTACGTGGAAAACGTTCCCCTTTCTGGTAAGATAAGATAACCAGGTAAAATATATGGTTACAAAGAAAACAAGCAGACTTGCAGGCAGTTGAGTGAGATCTGTGTTTCGATTGAACCCTAAATAAGGCTGCATATAAATTTTGTCCTTCCATAAAGCTTGAAATTGTTCTGCTCAAGGAAAGATCCTCCATTTCCTTGTTTTTTTACTTTTTACATATATCATGACTAATCTGGTTAAGTCTCAATTTTCGGTGTTATTCGGTGTACACCGAAGTCACACAAACCTAGAAATAACCCGGTATGTATTGCTGAAAAGAGATTGTCACAAAAATTCTTCTTGCATAAAAAATAAGAAACAAATTAAAATCCAGGGGGTAGTTTAGATACAAGACTGTATACGTGTCAGCTAGCACGAGACTGGCCTCAGTTCATTTTCCGCGAGCCGCTTCATAAGTCAGGCTCAACAGCGTCTTTAGCCTACATTCAATACATGTGCAAACCGCGCAACGGGGTTTAGATCCAGCAAGCTACTTTATACATTTAGGATTACAATGTCATCAGACCAGATTCGGTATGCATGCATACCGCGCAATTAAAAATCAAGATTGAAGCTCGGAACTCTTTTGCAGATTGACCATGAGTTCCAGAGATACATGCTGGAATGGCACAACTACTATAGAGGAAAACGCGCGACGTCAGCTCTCCGCTATAATAAGAACGTAAATATTTTTTATATTGTTTTCTTCGTGATTTCTAATCATCCACTATGCTGTTCATGTGAGATATTGCTATATAAACTCGTACGTTTTATGATAATGCATTGTTCCCTTATAACTACAACCACAGCATCATCTTTGTCATGGAGACTATTTCAATATGGAAACTTGCTTCCTAAACTATATTTAAGTAGACCACTCTAAACGTTGACCGGACATGGAATGTCTCTAAAATGTACAAATATGGTCTATTAGTGCACTATAGGCAAAATACTCGGCCAATTATGAACACGATGGTAAACCTGTGGCTTGGGTAGGAAAAGAAAATGCAAAGGAAGACAGAAAAACATTATGCAACGTCTACAGTTTGGGAACGAGTGTAACCTCTTTCTGCGCATTAGGTGTTTTTTCTAGTTTGTTTTTGTGAGGAATGTTGTAGGTTGTTACAAGGTCTCGGATACGAGTAGGCAGTTCCGAAGTGTTAGCACTGTGTATTTGTGTACCGTCCGACTCTGTGGTTTGTTAGAGAAAGGGCACTGTTAGTATTCGTTTGGCTCTTGCTAGGAGGCAAGTTCATTTGTTTGTGTTGAGTTTTGAACCCCTTGCGTTCACGGACGGCAAGATGGATGTTGTGCTGAACTGTGACCTTTGTGTAATGGTTTAGTAGCCGAGCTTAGGGGAGAAAAGGGCAGTACGTTGCATCGAAAACCTTCAACGAATGGCTCATGCAGCCCCTTATAATTTTAAAGATAATTTGATTGACGTAGTGCAACCTTTTTCAGCTAGAACTCTCAATCTGTGTCTTTAATGAGGTAAGGAAAGACGAATCTGCATTTTTCGACACATACCTTTCCACAAACTCTCAATACAATCTCCGACATGACACATATAGAACACCCTTGTTGAGGACAATGCGGTACAGAAGAATTCGCATAGTCAATACCTGATATACTAAACAAACATATAAATTCAAGAAATTATTCGAAACTCTGGGTCTAAACAACATGTATAAAAATTGAATCAGAAAGTATCTTCTAATATGTGCAACGAAATAAATTTTCAAAATGTATGTGTTATAAATTTGACCACTTTTGTATGCCTGTTATAATTCTATTGTTTATAGGTGCTTTCTCTATGCTTAGGTGTGTTCAGATAAGATCGAACACGCGAGTCCGGTTCGAATTTTTGTTTTTCTTCATATTTTTATATGTTACTCCCCAATATGTGGAGGGAACGAAATCACAAATGTTTTCTCAAAAAAACAAATATCTCTAAAGAAAAAAAAACATGTCTGCCCCAAGACGGCAACGCCGTTTTAGGGCTTTGTCTGTTCTGTCGAGTTTGACTGCATGTAATAGGCAAACTAAAAATACTAAAAGCTGAATATTTTTCAGGAAGCAGTGGATCATAGTTACTACATTCTTGAACGTTTACATTATTCTCAAAATTATATATCGCGCGTGCCAAATTCACAAATGTGGCTACTTTAACGTTTTGACCCCATTTTTGTGACTCGTTATATCGTTATGTGTTAAGGATATTAAACTGAAACTTTTTTCATATGTCCTTCCTAAACGTGTCTCTTATCGAAAAATAAATTGCTGCTCTAGTGTATAATTCAAAATATATACAGCGCTTCAAACATATTCGAAATTGAAAAGTTCCGCAACTTCAACGTGCAATTAAAAAAAAAAACCATCTTCGATCTTTTTAAAATTTGGAGGAATCACTCTCCTCTCCACCCTCGTAAACGTCCGTTAAAAACATGTTGCATCATTTTGTTTCCGTCAAAAGTACAGCGCTTTGAAATGTGCCCCCCCCCACATGGACATGTTCGCCCAAGGTCACGGCCGCAGTGTGGCCGCCTTTCATTTTTTTGTTTAGAACTTCTCATAATTTCCTGTTTTTTTTTACTTGTGCACAAGTTCGAATTATACATCTGGACCGCTCTAAATGCATGTATAAAGTGCACGTAGCTCAGGACAGCAGTTCGAAGCATCGAAGATGTGAACTAAGACGAGCCCGCCCTTCGTGCTTAATTGTTGCATATGCCACTGCACGGTCGCGCGAACTGAAACGCAACCACCCTGCAGTTCTGGGAGACGTCTAGTGTCGATAGAACGGAAGAACGACGGATACGCCTTGTCCGCGGCGTGTATGATGCTACTCCTCGGTCGTTATAGTGCGGACTTGTGTGCCTAACGCAGACGGCGCAGGCCACTCGGCAGACGCCGGCCGCTCGCGAGAGCGTCTATCCCGTGTCTCCCAGCCATGTGCGATGACCCGTCAGCAAGCAATGCTGTTGTTCTTTGAATCTGGAAGCTTACGCATTCTACGGGGCTTACTTGAGTTCAACCGTAGTTCTGGTGTGGCACCTCTGTCTGCAACAGGATGCAGAGACGAGTTAACGGAGCTTAGTCAGCTTGTAACCAAGTGACGAGTTAACGAGTGTATCGATACGCTCTGATGCGCAACGTGTTCGCACGCGTGGATGATGTCGTGGCTCAAGCAAACCTGAAATGATTGCGATCCTCGCCCGACGAAGGTAGAGGGTCAGCCGAACTACAGATGCTCCGTGACTGACGAGAGCAGCAAGCGCCTTCGCTGACGCGCACTTGGACTAGTTGGACGGACGTGTGAATTTCCCGTTGCTTTGTATGATACTTGTATACTAGGAAGCCCGTCACGTCTACGACAAATCAGGTTCGACGGAGTTACCTTCTAGCATCTGGTACGCGACTGTACTGTCAACCCGAGCTCGAACAAGGCTCAGTCAAACGAGTTCGAGCCTCGCCAGAGATACTCTGCTGGAAGCAGTCATCATCACTCAATCGAAAACGTACGACAGCCTGCTACTGCGTACACCGCACGATGACTGCTAAAGTAGTCGATAGAACCATGAAAAAGAAGCATGTATAACTTGTCTTGCGTAATAACGTGCGTGTTCGCCGCTGTATGAGCGAACACGATTCCTATTGAGCCCAAACAACAGCGGATGCAGCCGGAGAGCGCCGGGTCGCGCGACCGCTACTGGTCGCGCGAGCTTAATACGTAAATACCTAGAACGAAACGATATACCATACCGGGGTTCCCGAAGTAAACGTAATAACTGAACATAACACCTCGGTGGGATTGAGGATCAGCACTTTTACTACATCTTTAGGTAACTGTTTTAATAAATCGCTGACACCTTGGCTTGTCCACTCGTTCCGGCTGTCTCTTGGTGCGTCGTCTGTCATTGTTGTAAAATAAATAAAAATACATTGGCACTCAACATGTTCAAGCAGCGGTTATGAAATAGTGATCGTCGTTGCGCTTTCCGCGGTCCGGAAAACAGTTAGTTCCGAGTTCTGCCCCGTTCTGCCTCTTCGCCATTCGTGCCACTTCTGAATTCCACGGACGGCTCGCACGTTGCTCCACTCTTCCTTCTTCCGGTTCCGGAACTCTACAAGTTCAGTTTCATCCAAGTAGAGCAGCTTGACCTCTTTGAGATGTTGAGACAGTATTCTTGACATGTCTTGTCCATTTTGGATTGCCATGCTTGCCGGCTGTCGCAGGTTGTGTAGAGTAGCCTGGTGCTTCACAAGCCTTCCAACACCATCGCATGCATTTTTGCCGTGCCCAGTGGCGGAAAATAGCCATTTGGCTGCAGGGTACTCTAATTTTCTGAACTCGTGTAGTTGATACTTGTTCTTGAAGTGGCTCGCTGCTCCATCGCTTACAAAAGTCACTTGCGAGTGCACGGAAGCGTTGTCATCAAGCCAGTCTGTTATTTTTCCGATTGCGCAGCAGGCGTGGGCGGAGTCGTGGCACACATCGTCGCTGATGACAGCGAAGCTACGCGTGGATTTTCTTGTTGTAGCAACGCATGTAAAAACCGAAACTTGCTTCTTATGCCAGTGGTAGGCTTGGACCTCATCGGGAAGAACAACGGTCCCATTCTCTGCAAAATCAAAATGCAGTACGAGGCTTCCCTTTTCTTCGCACCGCTTTTCTGTGTATATGGCCTTTCCTTGAATTGACCTGATCTGATTATGAGGAATCCATCTTCCTACCAGTGTCTGAAGTTCGTTCATGAATGTCATTGAATCCAAAGATTTTTTTTATCAGATTGCCAGACTCCCAGGCTGCTACCAAAATCTCTGCTTCTTCTGGGATTCCAAGCCGCTCGAGCATAAAATGGCGGTCCTTGGGGCATCGTGCACAATCGCCAAGTCGGCATTGATTGGTCGGCGGGGAGCAAATGTACAATAATTCCAAGTCCGAGACGTTGACGTCCCTATCACTCACGCTTTCAAGAGCCGCCACGCAAAGCTTAAACTTTGCGCAATATATACATACACAAACTTCTCTCTGGGGGGCACACTTGACCCACCGGGGTCGGAAGGAATGAAACTTTGTGAGGCCAATTTCGGTTTCTGCGTGTGCATTTTTAAACACACGAAATGACTCGCGGATTGACCTCGTCATAAAGCTCTTGGACATGTACCCTTTTTTGTCATTTAGTAAGACACAAATAACGTCTCTCTGGTTTGGGCTTTGTCTAGAGCGGCCCAGTTCGTCCTTAGTAAAGTACTCAAGTCTCAAGAGCCACTGACAATTCCTCTTCGCTCACCTTGCATCTCGAGTAGGGATCTGGTATCGACCACACACCGTGGTCATCTCTCAGATTGCGAGATTTGTTGACGAGGTACCTCGTTGCCTCCGGCACGGCACTTTCGATCTCTTTCCTCGTCAGGGATGGGGGAAGGAGCGTCATAGACGGCAGCGTTCCTGGTGGGAAGCACATGCAGCGTATGCCAGGCGAAAGTTCGTCATCCACTCGCTGCACGTGTTGCACTTATCTTGGGATGGTCCTGAAACGTCTGATGTCCCGCAGGCTGTTTGAATCCCTGTACGAACATCGGAAAACACGGCCTCTTCTATTTCCCCTTGTTTCCTCTTCCCGTAGGACTCTCTGCAGCGGCTTGCTACTTGACTTGGTGGCTTGAATGGTGAAACCTTTGTAGGCAGTACGTAGCAATTCAGCTTGTCAACTGCCTCACTTTCTGGGATAAATGCGTCCCCACCACTGTAGGAGCTCTCTGCTGCACTTTGTATTTCAGCTTTGATATACAGGAAACAATGCTGGCACAGGTAATCTGTTTCTTTCACTTCACCGGATATCTCCCGGGGCAAAATCTTCTTCAGGGAGTTAACACCGATATCTCGCACGCTGCGAAAATTTCTCTGCAATGTGACTTTCTTTTTGTGTTTGCTGAGATAGTCAGCACAAAAAACTCTGCTGGCGCTGTAAGTCCCTGCCATAGATGAAGACTCCGTTCTGACACGACGTGTATTAGGAAGGCACATGCCACGCAGATACTGGACTCGCTCCCTTCTGCCCGACGCCGAAGCAGAGAGAGAGAGAGTGTGGGTTGATACTTTATTGGTTTTAAAGTCACGAGGTATGAAATGAGTGCGTGCGTGCGCAGTCCGACCAAGACACGCAAGCGTAAACACGTGAAGTGTAGAGCGGCGCACGTTTACTTTGAGTTGATGCCGCGCGATAGAGTTCGTTTTTGGCTATAGTTTTGTTCTTTTCCTTCGCAGCTAAGGTTCGCCATAATAAAGTATATTCCTCCTCCTCTTTTTTGTGTGTTTAAGGTTGGGAGCTTCTTGGTTATGTGATGTGCCGGTTAATTTGGGATAGTGCGAGGATATATCAATATAAATGTTTAGGTTACAAGCGGTTGGTGTTACGAAAACCGTCTTTTATGGCCTGCGATCGCGCCCAGTCTTGCTTCCAGGCGTCCCGTGGCTCGCCGCCCTGCTGTTCCCTCTCGGCGTCTCCGGTTGCATCCGCCGTTGTTTGGGCTCAATAGGTCGTGTTCGCTATACACGGCGAACACGCACGTAATACACGGCAGGTTATATATGTTCTTTCTTCCTATCGACCCTAGAGTCTCGTGCGGGTAATTGTGTTTCAGTTCGCACGACCGTGCAGCGGCATATACTACAATTAAACACGAAGGGCGGGCTCGCCTTAGTTCGCATCTTCGATGCTTCGAACTGCTGTCCTGAGCTACGTGCACTTCATACATGCATTTAGAGCGGTCCAGATGTATAATTCAAACTTGTGCACAAGTAAAAACAGGACATTATGAGAAGTTTTAAACAAAAGAATGGAAGGTGGCCACACTGCGGCCGTGACCTTGGGCGAACATGTCCAAGTGGGGAGGTACATTTCAAAGCGCTGTACTTTTGACGGAAACAAAATGATGCAACATGTTTTTAACGGACTTTTACGAGGGTGGAGAGGAGAGTGATTCCTCCAAATTTTAAAAAGATCGAAGATGTTTTTTTTTTTTAATTGCACGTTGAAGTTGCGGAACTTTTCAATTTCGAATATGTTTGAAGCGCTGTATATATTTTGAATTATAAACTAGAGCAGCAATTTATTTTCCCATAAGAGACACGTTTAGGAAGGACATATGAAAAAAGTTTCAGTTTAATATCCTTAACACATAACGATATAACGAGTTACAAATATGGGGTCAAAACGTTAAAGTAGCCATATTTGTGAATTTGGCACGCGCAATATGTCAGCGGTGGCCGGGTGCTGACGTTCCGTGATTTAATAATGCGACGTTGATTTAAGATAAAAATGAAATAACGTTTATTATACTAGATTAACTGCTGATTACATGTTGAGGTCCTTTTGCGTGCCGTTCGTGGCGTGCCTCCGATCGTTCTGTCGGCGGCGGGAGCGGTCTCTTCCCACGCAGGCACAAGCGGTGTCTTCTTCCCAGGCAGGCGCTGTGGGCGAAGTTCAGTTCTCGCTCTCGCGAGGCGTAAACAAGCTGGGCCCGCAACCCCGTGCGCTATACACCGCGCGCTCGCGAAAAGTCACGTATTGAGTATCCATTACAGATCCCGCCGAGGCAAGGAGTAGGAGGAGGAATAAAAGACAAAAAAAGTAGACAAACGAGCTGGGCCAAGCTAACACGCCCCGGTTTAAAATTGATTTGTCCTCAAATCACTCCAACGCGTAATCCGCAAGGTAGGCCGGAGGTCTGCGCGTCCTTGACTGTTGCTGACCTGCAGCGCCATCCTCGACGTTGATGACTGCTCCGTAGTTTTCTTCATCGCGCGTCGGGGCGTCGGATCCGTCCTCGTCTTCACGTTCATTGCTTTCATCTGCGCGACCGGAGAGCGCTCGGCCGACGCAGGTGTCGGATAACTCCGGTGCCGCTGGCGTGCGTGTATTGTGTCGGCGGAGTTGCTCGACGTTTGCCTTTCTTTCGTTTTGTCGTCCTTTTATCGAATGCAGCCTTTTGATGACAACCGTGTTTGGGCTTGGAAAGGACTTGATCTCGAATGGGCCCTCGAAGAACGGGTCCATCGTGCTTGACCTCGCTCCGATGCTGCAGTAAACGGAGTCGCCGATCTTAAATCTCGGAGTCTTGCTCCTTGCGTCATACCGGCTTTTGGCCGAAGCTTGAGAGTTTTCCAAGTTGTCTTTCGCGTCGTGCCGCTGTCTCGCCAACCTGTGGAGTCTAGTGGTCTCGTCCAGGTCAGCCTCAACTGTTCCGATGTTGAGCTGTCCGGGAAGTTTCGGGACGTAACCGTGCATGAGTTCGAAGGGGCTGTAGCGTGATGAACTCTGTCGCGAAACGTTGACAGAGAAAACTGCCTCGGGTAGAACCTTCTCCCAATTCTTGTGAGGTTCGATGAGTTTTCGAATTATATTCTTCAGCGTCCCTACCATCCGTTCGACAAGACCGTTGGCTTGAGGCCAGTAGGGTGGTGAGGTCATGTGCGTGATTCCTAATCGTCTGTACAGAGCGGCAGTCTGTTTGTTGACGAAGCTCTTAGCCTGGTCGGTGACGATTGTCGTGGGCACGCCAAATCTTGGAATCCAACGATTCAAGAGGTAGTCGACGTAGAAGTGTGCTGCTGTAGAGGGCACGGCAACAGCGTCAATGTAGCGAGTCGCGTGGTCGATGCAAACGAGGACATATTTTTGACCGTTGCTTTCTTCCAGTGGTCCGAAGTGGTCGAGAGAGACTGTCGTGTTCGGGGAGTCCGGGACTGCGCGAGGTTGCAGAGCGCCTTCTCGAGTTGTGGTTCGTTGGTTCACGCGTTGGCACGTGTTGCACGATCGAACGTACTCCCGAATGTCTCGCGACATCTGAGGCCACCAGTAGTTCCTCTTGATTTGTTCCGTCGTTCGCTCGACGTCCATGTGTCCAGTGGAGTCATGACAGATGCTCATAACGGAGTCTCGAAGTGTGGCTGGCACAACGATTCTCTTGAAGTTTTCGTCCATTTTTAATAAGATCCCATTCAACCGTCCGTAGTCGTTTCCGGGCTGTGACGCTAGTCGTTGACACAGCGGGTCGATCTGTTGCTGTTCCCGTAGGCGGCTGTTCGTGCTCACTTGCGCATTCAAGCAGATGAGGGAGGGGTTGGTCACTCCGGCGAAAGTGAGAACAGTCTGGGAGTCTTCCGGGTTGTATTGACGTGAAAGGGCGTCCGCCTTGTTCGATTTACTCGGTCGGTGTACAATTTCGAACTCGTAGTCCGAGAGGTCGAGGATCCATCGTGCAAATCTTCGGTTGGTCAGGCCGTTCTTAACAAGGTATGTGAGGCACATGCTGTCCGTAATGACTGCAAATCGTGGTCCTCCGCGCAAATATATTGCGAACTTTTCCGTGATGGCCCAGTGTAGCGCCATGCACTCGAGAAGGTTGATGTGCAGGGTGCTGTCGTGCGCGTTCAAAGATCTGCTTGCGTATTCGATTACCTTGTCGCACGAGTCGTGTCTCTGCGTCAGGATCGCTCCAAAGCCCGTTTGGCTTGCGTCCACGTGAACCGTGCTGGGGCACTCACTCCGAAAGGTGGCCAGAACCGGCGGAGTCTTCAGACAATGCTTCAGGTCGTCGGCGATCCTTTGATGTTCGTCAGACCACTCGAAGCGCGCTTCCTTCAGCAGTAGCTTACGCAGCGGTGATGATCGTGTTGCAAAGTCCGGGATGAACTTTCGAAAGTGATTTAGGAACTGTAGGAATGAGTAAAGATGCTTTGCATCCCTCTCGGGCTGGAACTTGTCGACTGCAGAAACACGCTGAGGATCGGGTGTTCTGCCTTCCGCCGTGATCACATTCCCGAGAAATTGAACGCTAGTTCGTACGAACTGGCACTTTGCGATGTCCATGCGGAGTCCGTTCACAACGATGCGTCGTAGAGCTTCGTCCAGAAGTTCGAGAGCCTCAGCTACGGTTTTTGCGCCTTGGCCAACGTCATCCATGTACGTTGCTGTTCGGGGAAGTCCGTCGAAAGTTCTTCGCATGACCATTTGCATAGTTTGGGGCGCTTTACAGAACCCGAAGGCCATGCGGAGATACTCGTACTTGCCATCTGGAGTGACAAAGGCTGTTTTGTGAACATCTTCCGGCTTCACTCGGATGGTCAGAAACGCGGTCTTGACGTCCATAACAGTGAAGTAGCGGGAGCCGTCTCTCATTACATCGTCAAGTGCGTCGTCCATTCGAGGCATGGGGTACAGCGGGTTGATTGTTTTGGCGTTCAATTTTCGGTAGTCGTGAACCATTCGTCTGGGAGTCGAAGGATGGTTCGGCTGGTTGACCACAAGCGTCGGTGCGGCATATTCGCTTTGGCTTTCGCGAACAATTCCACGCTCCCGGTAGTCTTCGACCTGTCGTTTGATGAATTCCCGGTCGGCTGGGGAGCATCGATAGGGCCGCGACGCCACGGGGATCTCGTCGCGTAGCTCGATGGAATGCTCGGCGTGTGGGCAGGTGCCCAGTTGTTCCTCCACCGTCGTAAACGCAGCGTGGTGTTTTGTGAGTATCTCAAAGAGCTTTTCGCGTTCTTCCGGCGAAGCGTCTTCGGTAATGCTGTCCACAGCCGTGTGGATTCGTTGCATTAGCGCTGCTTCGATGTCATTCCGTGCTGGCTCGAACTTCACGAACATGGCCAGGCGTTCGGCTTGGGGCAGCTTCTCGTGAAAGTTGGACACTAGAGCTTCTCCGGAGATTGTCGTTTTTGGAATCTCGGCGGGCGAATCGTGATGTTTAGGTAGTTCAACGATGGTTATGTCGTTCGAAACGTGAAACGTGACTTCCACGTTAGCGAGTTGGCGCCAATCTGATCCGAGAAGTATGTCAATTGACTTGGGGAGTGGAAGAATGAGTAATTCCGGTACCTTGACCGTCGTTGATCCAACGCTGATCGTCAGAGACGTGCACTTGTCAGGAGTCAGCTTGTTGTCCAAAACGTTGACGAATTCCTCTGCTCGGGACCACGGCGATACGCAAGCGTCCTGGGGTAGTGCCCTGGGATCGATGATCGATATGTTGGCCCCAGTGTCGATGCATGCCTTCAAAGGACGGTTCTTGTCCGTGAAGGCGGTGACGATGGGGAGAGAATCTCCTGTCGTGCGTAAGAAGCAGTGGACATTCCTCTCGTTTGAACCCGTGCCCTTTGCGCGCGTTTCTCCTCTGCGCGGATGGTCGCTGCAGTTTTCGGCTCTGGACAGTCCCTGGAGAAGTGACCGGGCTGGTCGCA
>JAZHYW010044238.1:0-27440 GCA_037355805.1 Ixodes ricinus | reverse complement strand
ACCAGAGTATTAAATTGTTCATTCAAAAGTAACTAAAATTTCAACTGAATTAGTCGTCGACGGCCAAGGAAGCAACTTCGTCTCCGACAAGACCCGCCCAGCTTCCCACAACGAAGTCCGTCACCCCATCCGGACCTGGCAACCCGGACGGCGCACAGGTGACCGACACGAAAGAACCCGTACGTATAACCTTTATATTTTAATTAGTTTTAATTTGAGCTCTTTCAGCTCCTGCGTCACAGTTGGGTTTCTACAGAGCAGTCGACCTTTAATTATATTAGTGATGTTTGCTGGTCGGAATATTAACTTCATCATATTTGCAGACGGGATAACCGCAGAGCTTCACTGTCTGTACACCGTGTCAACGTAAAATATTCTGAGAATTCCGGACACAGGAAACGTGCTGTAATATGCGCCTGTATACCGAAGCCACGAAGAAAATATTTGTTGCATTAATACTAAAGTGCGGTAAAAAATTTATTTATCTATTTTCTTTCTTATAAGTGTCACCGAAACCATATATATTGGAACATAATCTTTTATGGGGAATCTTTTCATCAATCGAGGATTTATAACGGGACACACGTGTAAAAGTAAAAAAAGTAAGAGAAGAGTAACAGATTCAGAAACGTCTAGTTTAGATTCCTGACGAATAGCAGTAAAGAGTAAGCATGGTGCCATGGCTTCCAACCCTGTCCAAGGCAGCCTTTCGTAACGTGAACCAGAGCAGTGGCGCGGGGAGAAACGTGATAGGTCCTCGTGCCTCTGAAGCAAAGATGCTTACACCATGAACCTAATATAAGACTGCAGCGCCGCACCCACTTTTCATTCTTCGAATGCGGCTTTTTAAACCGCGGTCACACTTCTAATACAGCATACGAAAGACAAGGTGGAGACATAGTCTCAAACATGTATCTCTCTTGTGTGATGGTCCTCTCACATTGGCCATTGAAGCATTTTCTGAAGACATGTTAGAAGCGCCCACATGCATAAAAGAAACATGTGTCCCCAGTTCATTCTGTCACCATTTCTGCAGCGAGCACTGTGTCCTTCATGGGGGGCATCTGTGGCCTTGTGTTTTAGCGCAGCGCAGTTCGGAGTACGTGGCACGAAAGATCGCTCTGCAGATCCCAGGGTCCCTGAGCTCAGTCCATACTTCTGCTTCTTTCGCTGTGGATGAGCATCGTGCCGGTGTACCGTCGTGTATCACTACTCCGTGATGCACGTTAGAAGCTCCACACTAGCAGTGATATTGAACTGATTAAGTTTTTCATCGACAGCGTGTACCAGTCTCGCCGAACCTCAGAGGGAAGCCGAACTTACGCTGTTTAAAAAGGCCGTCAATGTTATTTATTTTATTTTGTACAATGTATGAGTAGCGTCACGGCGTATTTAAAGGTCCATTGACAATCCCAGCATCGATATTTATTTTATAGTCGACAAGGACTGAAAATGATCCCGTGAGAGTGTCATAAAATTAACATTGGGAACAGCGCATTTGCCCAGAAAGAAAACTTTAAATCATCCAGATTTCAGACACCCACCCGAAAATGACGAAGATGGCAAAATGATGTACTCCTTGCCGTTTTTAATGACTCATCATCGGAAAATACGCTTCTAACTCCGAGAAATACAATATCGCCGGCATGGACAGTTTTTGTGTAGTTCAAAATGCTGAATCGGCTGCAGCGGTGGGGTATTTCTTGTTGAATTAGGAGTTGCAGCGAGCGCTATTTATCGTAGTTGTCGTGCCTGCTTAAAGCAATTATCTAGGCGCTCTCGGGTGTCCAGTTAACGCGACAGGATCTGTTCGGTCGATGTGGCGCTTCTTGTTTCAAAAGCAATAAATAACACTACATATTTAAATTAAATTAAACGCGTCTTTGTACACACTCTTTGTAGAATTCAGAAAGCTGTAATTATTTACAAATCCTAGAGATAATATAACCATAAGATTTCGAACGAGTTATTCCGCTTTAATTTTCTAATATTTCAAATTTACGTTAATTTTTAGACACTAGAAACAAAAACTGCATAGAAAAAAAAGGCTCGAGGTACACCTAAGCTCTTTTTACGATTTGTGAATGCGAAAGCATGTACGTCATTCTTGCTCTCCGCGTGGTGGCGCGATGACGGACACGCAGCGTCATGGGCTGGGCGGTTGTTGAGACTGACGCGCCGCGTGAGTTTCAGCGACCGGCCACCCATGGCGCTGCTTGTCCGGCAAATGGGAGCCTCGTCGATGCGCGCCAGCCAATGGGACCGAAGCCTGAAAGGTAACGTTGGCTAGCTTTGCGCGTGGTTTCATAGCTGGGAACTCGCTTGACTTGGAGAAAGAATTTTAGGTGCCGTTTGGCGCGGTTTCAGAGACGTCGGCTCGCTCCATGACATAGTTAATGCTTTCAATTAAAAAAAGAACTAGATAATTCTACGAAATGAATATGCATTCTTTAATTCTCAAACGGTTCCTTTCTGGCTTCATCGGCGTTGACATCGTCGTCTTTGTTGCCGCCGGCGTCGGCATAACCGCGCGTGTTGCATTGTGGGAATAATGCAAGCGGGCGTAAACGCGCGTTGCATTATGGGAAACTTTAGAAGGAAAAATTTCGCTGAATTTCCCTGCTAAATATGGCAACAAATTTTCCGCTATATTTAGCGCAAAAATTTCCCCGCTAAATTTAGTGCAAATATTTCACCGCTATTGTTAACGAAATAATTTCCGTGCTAAATTTGTAGGAAAATGTTTACCGCTAAATTTAGCGGAGAGGTTTCACCGCTACATTTAGCCAAAAATTTTCCTCGCTAAGTTTTGCGGATTGAATTCCCCGCGATATTTAGCGTAAAAATTTCCACGCTAAATATATCGGAAAAATGTTTTCGCTAACTTTAGCGGAACATGTACCGCTAAATTTAGTGGGACATTTTCGATCATCGACAGTCGGCAACACTCCGAGATAACCTGAAGCAGCGGCCACGTCAGTAGACGGGTGCTCAATCCATACCAGACCAACGTGCTCTTCGATTCACCGGACCGGCTATCACCATGTCTCCCATGTTGCTTTTCGCATCAGTTACCCAATAAAATTCCTTTAGTCTATTGCTATCTTCACGGTGAGCCACTCATTTCTCGAGAGAAACCCTGCAAGTAAATCACGAGGCAAGTCATTACATTGCTATCGCCATTGAACACTTCAGAAACGAGATGTCATCATCAACTCACTTCGTAGTATTCTCAACCGTCCCCACAGGTGCCGGTTCTTCAGCAGATTTTAAATGGATATTTAACCGGATAAGTAATCACTTGTCCTGGACCTCCATAGACGTATATTTAGTATATTTATATGCTCTGAAGACTGACAGGGTAATTGATATCCGTTGAATGTGCATGTTATTTGATTGAATGCCTTTGTGTTTTATTTTGTTCCCTCTGACTGCTGAGAATGTCACCGGGGCCGAGAGCTTGTCAAGCCGTCTATGGCGGCTTTTATTCTCGGCCCCATCATTACCTGTAATAAGAAATCAAAATAAAGCTTATTATGTTCACCATACCCCCGTCCACCATTGGGCCGGCTAGGCTCTACTTCCAGTCGCAGCGTTAACACCGCCTCCTGGTTGTATTACTTATCGTCTGTAAGTGGACACGTCACTACATCACCCGGTGCCTCTTCCTCTCTAGAAACATCGCGTCCCACCCTTGTCCGAGGTGTCCGCTCTCTAAAACTTCCTGCTGCCGCTGGGGAAGAGTGCTGTATGCTAATGTGGCGGCTGCCCAATGTGACGGCTGTGGAAGGTGGGCACACCGCAAATGCGAACTCATGTCGCCTCACGTGTATGGGCATCTGTCAGCATCTATAGGGTCCTGATTTTTTGGTGCTTGCCTGCTGCCCCTCTTTCACGATTCACTTTTTGAACTGTCACAATTCTCAAGCCCTTACGGTGTTGACACGAGTCCGCCACTATGAGTGCCCGACATATTTATGCTCGCAAAATCAAGTGACATTAATAGGTCATCCACTGCTTGGTATAATAGCAGCCTAAAGTGTAAAAAAACAAGATCTTAGACAAACAGCTACTTGCTTCCTCGTTTCCACAGTGCTCAAAATGCTTTTTATGCGGCACGTGCCTTCTAAGCAACTGTCGCCGACAGCGGACTACTTTCTCTTGACGCATATAACCGTGTTTTGTAGGGACAGAAGTGGAATAGGTGAAGGTGTTATTATGGTGGACGCATCAACATTCCACGTTATTCGCCGCTGTGACCTCAAGCACAGAGACCTCAAAGCTCACTTTCATCGAGCTTCTTTTTCTTTTCTCGAACCATCCTAGTGGGATGCATTTCCTGCCAGCTCGCGTCACGAGAAGTAGCCAATAGACTACTCTCCACGTCCCTAGAGTCAGCCTTATCAAAAGCCTATGCGAACATTCTTCTTTTCGGCGACTTTAGCGTTCACACCGACTCGTGTTCCTACGGCGAACCTTACTCTCGCGACCATTTTCACAACGTCCTTCTTGAAACTACGACCACTGCTAGCATTCTCCAAGTATGCCGACACCCAACATAAAGACCCATGACGGGGCACCAAGCTTCCTTGATTTGGTATTCACTTCCAATATGACAGTTCTTGAACCTGTTGAAGTATCTGAAGGGCACAAGAGCAGTGGCAATCTTGCCGCGGAGCTTCGCCATGCTGTCTTTATGCCGCGCACAGGGAATTTCGCTCGCATGGTATGAATGTTCAAGCAAATTGACCTCGGTCACATGACTCCTATGACCTGTGCTTTGAACCTATCTTCGCCAAACGAAGAACGTGTCCTTTGCTCCGTCAAATCATGAAAAAGGAACCAATCGCCATGGATACCTGCTGATATCACAAAAGCAGCGCGGACCCACCGATCACAGTTTCAGCGGGCACGCCAATCCCAATGTGTTACAACTTTACTACTTGAAAAAAAAAAAAATCAGCGGTTCTTGTATGTTGATATCTATATCTCGCACCAACAACACGTAGGCGATATTACGGAACGGGCTAAGGCTGAGCCGGCATTCTTCTGGAACTATGTCTTCTGGTTACGTTCATCATTTCAGCGACCCTGTTTTACCTGCCGCGGTGATGTCGCACGACTCCCCGAAGGAGAAACGTAGTCATTTTGGCAATCCTTTTTATTCCGTAAACAGCATCGCCTCTCTACCGAATTCCCCAGTTCTGGTCTTATCCAGCGACCCACAGGCATACGCCCCAGAACACTTTACTGCGCCATCTCTGAGTGCAGATGGAGCCAGGAATATTAGTTCGGAGTTCCCCCCCGCCTTCCCCCCCGTGAGCTTCACAAGTGAATCATTACAAGAAGCCTCTCCAAAATCAAGAACCCCCAAACCTCTGTCCGGATGGAAGTATAACAAAATCGTTCAAAGCGAACTGCTCGCATATGCTAACAACCGCCTCTATGGTGCTGCAATGTCTGTTCGACTGTGGGTCCTTCCTAGAAGCTTGGCGACGAGACTTCGTCACCAAACTGCACAAGGGAAAGTGGAAGGCAACGAACGACCTCTGGCATTACCGTTAGGCGTCGATTACTTTAACTGACTTTAAAACATTTGAGATAGTAGTTAATGGCCAACTTCATAAATATCTAGAAGAATCCGGCTACCTCTCTAATAGACAGTATGGCTTTCAGATATACTAAACTTGTGGAACAGTACTGGAAACTATTACACATTTTATCAGTGACAACGTGGACATCCCAGCCACCACAGATATGATAATAACTGAGATCCGTGATCATTTCGATACATTCGACATTATTATCCTGCTTTGAAAATATCACAAACACAGAAATACGCAGTCTCTTATTCTCAGGGACCCCAGGTCTCCTGAGGAATCGCTGCAAACAAGTTTTCTGCTATGGGGCACGATAAGCGGAGACAATTATCACGACAGGTGTGCGACAGGGTTCAGTCCTCTGTTCGACTCTCATTACTTTATGAACGTGAACGACATGTGAACGTCACGCCACGCAACGACTGATGTCTCTCAAAATAGTACGCGGCCGACAGATTGATTGCTACCATAGTTCGTTCCAAGTTTGATGTCCAACACCTGCAAAACAAACTTGAGGATGTTGAGAAATGGAACTTAATTAGGAGAGTACCTTCGGCCTGATCCCATATCCAAAAGAAGCGCGATACGCTGTCTAATTTAAAACAAATGCTGATGCTCTTACGCTGATTCTGGAAGAAATGCTGGAGCATTTCGCGCAGTGGTAATATTTCTATAAGAAAAAAGAAAGACGTTTACAATCTCCTGTAACGCCGAATTAGAGTGCAGCTCTTGAGGTGGAGGAGGGGAAGGTAACGCCGAATTAGAGCGCATCTCTTGAGGAGGAGGAGAAAAGGGAACTGAGGGGAGACTATACACCTCTTCCTTCCTCCTCACCTCCTCATGCTGTCTGCTCATCCTGTCGTTGGAATTAACATCCAGTTATGAAGATATGAACGCACCACCGATTTACGGGTGTTCCAAGCAAAAATATGAGTGAGAATCACGCGCATGAAAGAATCAGAAGGGGTCACGCGCACCTGTTGAGCCAGTCCTACCTCTATAATTTAATGTCGTCATTATCCAACGCTCTAGACCAATGCCGTCACTGAACGCTCCTGTTTGACACTTATAGGCACGCCCTTCGAAGAAGCATTTGGTTTTTCTCCTTCCTAGCGGTGCCCCTTTACAAGTTTGTACCTATCTGCTTTGCCTGGCACGCTGCCGTGTGCGCACCTTTTACGTGCCAATAAACCACATAATCAAATTGTTCGTGGTGCCAGAGGAAAACGAAAGAAAAGGTATTTTTCCCGCGGGCCGCAGTTCTAGAAGCCGGTTACTTACACACAGTCATTCCTATTACCTCATACTCGTACCGTCTACTTAGACCTATTTTACAATCGTTGCTAGAAAACTGGAAGGCAACCGGAGAAATGAAGGCTTGCTCTGATAACATCGGCGTATGCAGCGCCTTACACGGAAATGGGGGGAAGACAATTCCGACAGCGCGTTGGCTCTGACTGCGCATGGGTTGATGGACGCAGACGTACGACCATACTGCAGGGTGCGGACATGGCGCTGTAGGCGCGCTGTCTCATGCAAATAGTAAAGTTGAATGTATTCGCTCTAACAAAGAATTTTCCGGAAGTCTTGTTTCAAATTGATCGCGGCAATCACCGGCGCTCAAGTCTGCCAACCGGTCAAATGCGCCTATTTTTTGTGCACTTGCACGTACTATATTCTTGTCACCTTTTAGCTGAAACTGGAACCAATGCCACAAGCACAAGACCTCGAAGTTGCTGCTTTGAAACGTTCTGTAGCAGACCGAGCACTCGCGCTAGAAATGCACTACTCATTGCCAGAAGCAAGTGCTAGGTAGTGCTTGTAGCTTTGTTCTCTGGTTTTACCTTAAGGATTAATGGAATATAATCCTTCCCCGCGTGCAGACTACGCGTTACTTTCCAGTTTGCTTTTCTTTTGCAATGTTCTAAAGTAATAGAGTAATCATTCGTTTGTTGTTTATACGGCGGGAGGTCTGTCTGCCTGAACAAGGCGACGCTGTCAATCGCTGCAGATGAGAAATTTAGCCAGTGCAGTACATCTGCTATCCTGGGTTCTTTAAAGGTACACTGAACCAAACAATTTATTGTCCTTAATAAGTGGCGCACGTTTTTTCAACAAGCCAGCAGCCGCCAGTGTGCGCGAGCACAAGCAACGAAATTGACATCATAGCCCTCCATTCATGCTTAAGGTGACAGTGAAATCTATGGGCTTCGGGCCAAAAAAAAATAAAAAGGCTTTTTATCTCCACAAGTGAAAGTTGCGTGCTTGTTAAACCAGTTAATCCTTTCACACCAGACCCACTGTGGAGATGAAACTTTGTTTTAGAGCACAGCTCTTAGGCGCTCGTTTCCGGCTTGAGCGGCGTCGGCGTCGGCGTAACCGCGCGGTGCATTATGGGAAATATCCCATAATGCACCGCGCGAGCACCCCCCCCTATGAGGTCAATGACCCCCCGAGGTCATACGTTCCCGGGGTCACGTGACCCCCGCCCCGAGGTCACGTGACCCCCGCTCCCCCCGAGGTCACGTGACCCCCCGGCGTAGATTGAAGAATGAGGGGAGGAGGAGGAGAAGGAGGAGGAGGAGTATACCCTCCCCTCAGTACCCTTCCATCTTCCTCCTAAAGAGCTGCGCTCTAATTCTGCGTTACAGGGAGTTGTAAACGGCTTTCACTTTTTTATATTCTCCTTATTCCTGGAGCCAACACATTTCAACGCCGTCTTAAGCGTGAATGGGGGACTACGACGTCAATTTCAATGCGTGTGCTCGGGCACACCGGTGGCAGCTGGTTTGTGGAAAAATCGTGCGCCACTTATTAAAGACACCGAAATGTTTGGTTCGGCATCCCTTCAACGTGCGTCACGCACTAGTGATACATGGCCACACGCCGGTACGATGGTCATCCAGATCGAAAGAGGCAGGGGTGGAGTTCGAAGCTAAGTGTTGCAGGGCGTGGTTTCGCTACACCTGCTCCGAGCTGGAGTGTCCTAGTCCAGCAAGGCCACCGATCCCCTTAAAAGGGCCCTGCAAGGACGTTTTTACTGGTTTTAAATTTGCACCGAACTTGAGCGCACTGAACGTAGTGACTTAATTAAACTTTTGTTTTCTCGAATTTCGCTTTATTTTTGAAGTTATAGGCGAATTAAAATTACCAAAACAAGCCAAAAATAACCTCCTTCACGACGTCCTTGTTCGCTTGAGTGGCCGTGCACCAGAGGAGGAGTAGTGAGCTCACTGAGCGTTCACGACTGCCGCACTCCTTGTCGACGGCTAGAGAGGCCGCCACATGTTCTGGATAGTCTGTATAAAGCTGGCAGCCAGGGCGGCTCGCATTGTATTTGCTACGCGATCAAACACTGATTCGGCATGACACTTCATTGGACACAAACGACAGCAAACAACGGGTAAAGATAAGTTCAGAACGGGAGCCACTTCGCACTGCCATACCGCCAAACGGCCAAACCGCAAGACAAACCTTATCGCCGAAAGCCTTCCGAACGCTCGAAACCGGTCATACCCCCAAGCTCGTATACGACGGCAGCGCCGCCGCGTACATCTGCGTCCTTTCTCTGCTCACCGATGGTCGGTGCCTGATCCCATGATACCTTTCCAGTATGTGCCACAATTATCACGGCTTGGTGGCGGGTATGTCGACGGGTCCTTTCTTGTTTCCGTACCTTATAAACTGCAATTGTTTCTTTTCTGATCTAAAATACTGAACAAAATCTCCTTTTATAAATAGTTAAAACGGTTCGCGCACTTGTATTTTTTATTTCGACTAAACAGAAGCTTTTAGCGGCTCTGACCAGTACTAAGCCCAGGACGAAAGACTTCACATTTCGCGCGATTTCGGCACCGCAGGTCGTCCTCGTAGGTGGAGGAGGCTTCCACGTCGTCCGGTTAAAATATGACGTGTTGATATTTAGTCATTCTCTCCTTGCGCGCTTTCTTGCCCGAACCCGAACCCCAAGAGACGTGGAGACCGCAAAAAGGTAGTCGCTTAAATAAGATCGCAGGGCCCCTCTAAGCAATGTTTTATTTATTGGGTATCACACACTTTTATATTCGAGGAGACAAAGAGGGAAATGGCATGCAGCATACATCGGTGAGCCACGCGAGAGGTAACCATAACTTCTTGATTGCTCGACAATTAAATTGCTCGCTCAAAGCTAGAGTGGTTACCCGGCAACCAAATTGCGATTCGACTGGTCCGTCGCCCTCGCATCTCCCTCTAAATGATTCAAATAAATAGTAAAAATGAGAAGTTCATGAACGCACGCTCAAGATGCCAGCACGTTCGGCGCGTAGAACTACATTTCCTGCATTAAAATTTACGCTTTTGTAATTTAGCAAAAGGTATGTTGTCTTCCTTCTTTTCAAGGGCCATCCGCACGCCACTTAAAGAGGTACTCTGGCAATATTTTCATAATTCCCGATTGACCTTTAAATTTTTTTAAAGACACCAAGAAACAACGCTGAAATGGTAACCCAAGTATTGGGCCTAAATGAACTTTTTCCATGAAATTAATCGCAAGTTTGGTCATTACCGTGTTTTTCAAAGTGAAAGCCTGTAGTGGCAACCCTAAGAAAAATTGAAAGACGTTTGCAAAGATCTGTAATGCGAAATTGGAGCGCAGGTCTTGATGAGGAGGATGGGAGGGTACGAAGGGGAGGGTAGGTCCCTCCTCCTCCTATCCCTCTCCACTCCTCCTCTCCCTCATCTTCTCCTCCTCTTTGTTCCTGCTCCTTCACCTCATTTCCTCCTCGTCCTCTTCCCCTCCTTACCCTCCTCTCCTACTCCTGCGTACCCTCCTACCCCTCCTCCTCGTTTATAGCCTCCCCTCCTCGCACAGTTTCCCCGTTAATTTAGCTGAAAAACTGACGCCACGTAACCTCAACCGCAATTCAGTTTCCCCGCTAAATTTAGCGGTGCAAATGACGTCACATGATTTGGTGTCACGTCACCCATGAGCAAGTTCAGTTTGCTATTTTGAGCGGGAAAACTGACGTCAAGTGACCTCAACATCAATTCGATTCCCCACTAAATTTAGCGGGGAATGGAACTGATGCTGAGGTCACGTGAGGTCAATTTTCCTGCTAAATTTAGCGCGGTCACGCCGACGCCGAACCCGACGGCGACACGGACGCCGCTAAACACGGAAACGGGCGCCCAAAAGCTGCGCTCTAAAACGTAACTTACGGGGAAGGCATGAGTTCGCGCTTTTGACTGTACGCTTTGTTCCTAACTGATAAAAAGCAGTTTATGGTATTGGCGACTCCAGCGAAATCGACGCCGCGTAGCGGCAACGCCGTGAAGCTCAGAGAGGAGGTCGTTTCGACTCTGTCGTCTGCTATCGCTGCTTGGTTCTCGTATAGGCAGCATAGAAACAAACATCGTTTTCCCGACGTTTCGCGGCCTGCTCGGTCGCTTGTTCACGGGTGACTTATTTGGCTGGGTGTTCGTCTTTCTCTTCTCCTTGTCGCTGCCGTTAAAATCGTCTTCTTCTTTTGTGACCCCTCGAAGTCCGTGAATATAGCTGCTTGGTAGGGTACCGATCGACCGGTTCAGGTTGTTCTTGGTATGCTGGATATGCCAGGACTCTAAATAGAGTCGTTTTTTCCAGTTTCTTTCGGTGTCCAGGACGGAACTGCTGTCAAAGTCGATGACGTGGTTGGTCTTTTCTGCATGTTCCGCTAGAGCGTTTCCTTGCACGTCCTTCTTTTTTACATCATATTTATGTCTGCGAAGACGTTCGGTGAAGTTCTTGGTTTCTCCCACATATGAGGCTTTGCAGTCGGCGCAAGGAATGCGGTAAACAAGGCCTTGGGCTTTTTCTTTTGGATGACGATCTTTTGGAAGAGGAAGATGATGGCCAATGGTCGAGACGGGCTTGTGTGTCACTGCATTGGCCATCATCTTCCTCTTCCAAAGATCGTCATCCAAAAGAAAAGCCCAAGGCCTTGTTTACCGCATTCCTTGCGCCGACTGCAAAGCCTCATATGTGGGAGAAACCAAGAACTTCACCGAACGTCTTCGCAGACATAAATATGATGTAAAAAGAAGGACGTGCAAGGAAACGCTCTAGCGGAACATGCAGAAAAGACCAACCACGTCATCGACTTTGACAGCAGTTCCGTCCTGGACACCGAAAGAAACTGGAAAAAACGACTCTATTTAGAGTCCTGGCATATCCAGCATACCAAGAACAACCTGAACCGGTCGATCGGTACCCTACCAAGCAGCTATATTCACGGACTTCGAGGGGTCACAAAAAGAAGAAGACGATTTTAACGGCAGCGACAAGGAGAAGAGAAAGACGAACACCCAGCCAAATAAGTCACCCGTGAACAAGCGACCGAGCAGGCCGCGAAACGTCGGGAAATTTAAACCAGTTGGTTAGAGTACTTCCAGTTCCTTTTCTTAATACTCACCTAACCAGGCAGATTTTGCCGAAATGTTTACTTTTCAAACATCGTTTTCAGTAATTATTTTTACGCTTCCGCCGTGTCATTCCTACGCACCGACTAGAAGAAGGCTACTATCGTTAAAGAATCGCTTTGCTTTCATATCGAACTCCGATTTTACGCTGCAGTGCAAAATATTTATGGTGGTCCGCGTGCTGAACGACGAAAACGACCTCCTTTCGTCCGCCATTTTGCCTGAACAGCGCGCCCCCTATAGTTCGCTGGAGTCGCGAATACAGCTGCACGAAGTATGCGGAGGGCAAGTTCGTCTGCTTCTTGCGCAGGGGGTAGCGGTGACGTCAGAACGCCGAGCCCTGATTGGCTAATCGCGACCCCCTATCTGAGTGTCGTATGCTTCTTTGCAACGTCGTCTGCGTCTGTCTTACCTTTCCGGCGACTTTCTAAGTGCAGAGGCCAGATGCCCGATCTTACGCCAAAAATATTCGTCAGACAAAACTTAGGAACAAATTCATATTCACGAAACAGAAATTTTAGTAAGTTCTGCGCAGGTTACTACGAAATCCTACGACAGCTCCGAAGCTGTCTTACGCACCTCTACGATCAAATCAGCATGGCCGACAGCGTCGCGGTCGTGACGACCAACAGACGTTTATTTTTCTACGTGCGCTTCTCACACGTCCCGACTTCAAGCAGCAAGAAAAAAAGTCAAAAGTACTTGAAACAGACCATGACGAACAAGAACGCCGGATCCACAAACACCCGGGAGAAGCTCCAACAGCCAGGATTCCACCGACACCGACCAAGCGAGCCCGGCAGATAGGCCTAGCAGGCACTCCGACTCGGCGACCGTCTGCCCACGACCGGCTGGCGTGCTGAATGGAATATGACCGCGCGACCCTTGTGAACCCTTCCCGTATTATACTTTGATCGCTGACTTAAATTTTAGACTAAGAGGTCAATCTCTTCCTCTTGTCATCTCTTTGTTTTCCGAGGCAACGTTGACTCTCGCCGGTGAAAAAGCGGTGAATCTCCGACAGACGCAGGAAAGATAAAGCAGCCATCGCTTTGACTAGCAGACGTAAAGCATACGACGTTAACTGCGCCAACCCGCCGACGCCGTTAAAGGCTGTGTTCCAAAATTTACTCGATCCGACTCCGGAGTAAAGGTTTCGTACGATGGCGTTCCAAAACTTACTCGAGCTTACTCGATGACGTCAGAACTCGCGTTCCAGAAGCGGGTTGTTTACTCCGGAGTAATTACTCACGCTACCCTCCTCGATCGGGGGGTAACGTCGGATCAAATCGAGTAAATACGTCACGTGATCTGTTCGTCGTCTGCTTTCGGCGCCGACAGCCGTCGAAGCTCGCTTGCTCCGTTGGTTTTTGTGGCGGACGTTCGAAATGACAAAGAATGAGGTGCAGCATTTGTGGTTATTGCAATTTGCTGGTTTCAACGCACGAATTGACTGCATTACATCCAGACCACGGTGTTATCCAGACCGTGCACCTTCCCCGGGAAGGTATACTTGTTATTATCAGAGTGCGAGCGTAAACAGCAGCTTCTCCGCATCCTCGTCCACGGCGTTGGAGAGACTGCCGTATTCTCACGTTCAAGGCTGAAAATGTTTGAACGCAGTAAATGATAAGGTAGTATCTTTGTTTCCCCCAGAGTGTGTGTAATGAGGGGATAACGCTTGTAAAGCAGTGATGGCTTCAACGATTTTATTGTAATCATATTCGCGTCAAAGCGAACGTAAGTTACATATCATTCTTGAGAAAGCACCCTCGCGCTGTACCGCTACACCATGTGGAATCAATTTCTGCAAAACATAATCGGTGCAAATTACAATGCGTGGAATATATGCGTTTAGGGCACCGTGACTAGAATTACAGCGATCGCGCTGATTAATAAAAACAAATTTTTGATGTCTAACTGTAAGGAGTAAGTCATTTTGATATCAATATACAGCTCAAAAGGAAGGTGAGTGAAAGGAGCTGGCGGATCCACCTCACAAAACACCGCGTCGTCATTAATATTATCGTCTCTTCGAGTGCTTTCTCCGTGATCAAAAGAGATCGTCTGCTATTTTCTGCCATCGCTGCTGTGTTTTCCTTTTGCCGTAGCCCAAGACGAAGCCAATCCGCGTAGTATCCAGGTGATTATCCCGGCCGTTCCAAAATCGAGTCGCGGATCGTTTACTCGTGATGTCACGTGGTATTACCCGCTGACGTAGGAGGCAGGTTACTCGGGTAAGATTTGGAACATAGCCAAAGAGTGAGGAGTCTCGCTGCACACGAAAGGAGAGAAGACGAATTTGGGAGGGAACTTCCGGACACTAACACGCTCACTCTCGGTTCTGAGCAGACACACCTCGGTACCTCGGGACACCTCGCCAGTGAGTCCTTTGACTTCCCTCCTTGAGGCGCGTCTGCTAGTTGTTAGATAAAGACAACGTACCGCTCGAGTTGTTTCGTCTGCCCTCTCTGGAAGGCGAAGTCGAGCTCGCTCGTGAAGACCTGCACTTCCGAAAGTCGCAGGAAAGGTAAGACAGACGCAGACGACGTTGCGAGCAGACGACGCTCAGATAGGGGGTCGCGATCAGCCATTCAGGGCTCGGCGTTCTGACGTCACCGCTACTTCCTTTCTCATGCGCAGAAGACGAAAATGAGCCAACTTGCGAGGCGTATATTATACTCCGTACCAGATGTATGAACCACAAAGGAGACCGATACCTTCGTGAGGCAATTTCTACCCTTAGTCTCGATTCCCCTTTCGGTTGATTCTTAAGAAATAAAGCTTCGACCTTCAAATTGGATGATTCGCAAGCTCGCTCCAGCACCCGCGCAGGAGCATGAAACAGATGGCTTACATAGTCCATTTTAGAGCGCAGCTCTTAGGCGCCCGTTTCCGGTTTGAGTCGCGTCGGCGTAACCGCACTCGTTGCATTATGACGCATCAAAGTTTCCCGCTAAGTTTAGCAGGGAAACTGAATCCGTGTTCCTGAAACGTGACGACAGTTTTCCCGCTAAATTTAGCGGGTTAAGTTTCCCACCTAAATTTAGCGATGATAGTGACGTCACGTGACCTCATCACGAATTCAGTTTACCCGCTCAATTTACGGGGAAATTGACGTCACATGACCTCAACACGAATTCAGTTTCCCGACTAAATTTAGCAGGAAAATTAAATTCGTGTTGAGGACACGTGATGTCTGTATCCCAGCTAACTTTGGCGGGGAAACTTAACCCGCTAAATTCAGCGGGAAAACTGTCTTCACATTGCTTGAACACGGATGATAGAAATGACGTCACGACTTCGTGTCACGTCACACGAACGAATCGAGAGGCAGGGGTAGAAAAGGAGAAAGGAGGAGGAGGCGAGGATGAGGAGAAGAAGAGGAGGATAAAGATAAGGAGAGGAGGGGGAGGAGGATGAGGGAGGATGAGCAGGGGAGAAGGAGGGAAAGAATAAGGAGAGGAGGAGGTGGAGAGGGCACGGAGGAGGGGCATACCCTCCCTCCGTACCCTCCCCTCCTCCTCCTCAAGAGCTGCACTCTTGTTTCGGATTACAGAAATTTGTAAACCTCTTTATTTTCTAGAATGCTTGCTCGTCCTGCAAGCCTGAGCCCCCTGATGTCACGGCAATGAATAGCGCTGGTATATTGGAATGTTGGTTTTGGCAACATTGTCACTGGCCAATTTCACCATAATTATTCTGAAATTCGCAAAACCGAATTGCATACCGGAAAGGCTGTTGATTCCGGAAATATAGTTTGGGGTAGCTCGAAAAATCGCCGGAGTACACCTTTAAGTATAATAAAAGAAAACAAGATTTTACAGCTTCGTTCATTCGACCAAATGCGATGAAATTCGGTAGATTTACAGGAACATCGTTAATGAAAACAATAAAGAAAGGAATATTGACGGTGAAAAAATTTGTTTTATAATGCCATAGACATATCGAGGACGTCAAGGGCAGCGTCTGGAATAACGTCCCGAAGGAAGGATGACCACTACGACAAACTCTACGACGAAGCATAGGACGACGTCAAAAACGGCGCCTAGGACGATTAGAAAGACGACGTCGAGGACAACGTCTTGAACGGCGTATAGAACGACGTCAAAAACGACCTCTGCGACAACCTCAATTACGACTTCTGGGGCGACCTCTAAGACGATCTTATGGACGACCTCAAGGACGACGCCAAGGATGACGTCAAGGACGTTAGTTCGCGTAACCTTCCTCTACCGGCGCTCAGGACCGTACGCGACCGTCGCTTACGTAAACGCAGCTGACGCAACCGGATTTTACGAAACCAGCGCTTACGAGCTTACGCGGTCGGACCTTACATGAGCAGAACTTACGCTTCACCCACCATCGCTTCAGCCAGGAGCACTTCAGTCACGGGCGTTACGTTACCTTGATAATTCGAGGTTTAGCAGGGTTGGGCCTATAAAGCAACCGCTTTAAATGGGTATGAAAACAAAAGTTTTGCAGTTATTTTTTGTTTACTTGTGTTCTATCTTATGCTGTACTTCATTTCAGCTAGTGCCACTAAATAAGTTACGCGTCAGGGTAAAAACACTTGGCCATATTGTGTCTTAAAACCATGGTTGCCAGTTATATGAAGCTTTATCGGAAATAACATGAAAGGCTTTTTTGTCCTCCACAAATGTTTAAACAGTTCGCGACAGAGGAAAGCAATATTACATGAGCTGCCTAATCCCTTTTGAATCATAAAGATCGGCAGTTGCGGCTGCTCTGCCCAAGCATGAAAATGGCGGCACCCAAAACAATGTCGAACAACAGAGTGCCGATATTTAAGCGCAGCTGATTTAGTGGCTGTAGTTAGTACATGTGGTCGGCCAACTGGCCTCTGACAGTTGGCCGAACATGTACCAGTTCGGCCAACTGTCAGAGGCCCGCCCTGCGGCTCTGTGGTTGGTCGGGGTTAGCCCGACCATGAGCCCGACCATTAGCGTGACCATGAGTCTGATACAAAGCCCCCGATTCACACTCGCAATTTACTTTGTGAATAAGGGTTCTTGGGAAAATGCGAAGTGCTTGTGCTCATTGCATAGTTTGCCCAAATATTCTTAGTTATATTAAAGTTACTTTGCACCCGACGACGACGCAGTGATAGCGAGGTAATAGATATAATATTGTAACCCGGCTTAAAAGAGCACTCCGAGCTAGCTCACACTCGAGTTTGGTTTACAGCCCTTATCACTCACATTTTGAGCGGTCGCACTGCTTGTGTTAGCGAGCATTTCAAAAATGCACCCTGTCGAGGGTACCTAAGCGGCGCTCGGGTAAAAGTTATGCGAAAAATATTGATATCCGTTTCACGAGAAGAAACGACCAGCCATGAGTTGGGAGCGGAACTGAATTATATTTTCTATCTCACCCGCTCCTCATCCGTACAAATGACTATCGCCACATGCCTTTTGTGGGCCTCAAGTGTGAACATTCTGCCAAAGCACGGCGAATGCCAACGTGCGCTTGCTGGAGGCAATAATCCGAGTGACGCCTTGCCGTTCTTATCCTGCGGATTTCCTTAGTGGAAATCACATATATAAACCGCAAGTTAGTGTATGGGGTGCAGTGCCAAAATTGTCTATTTACAAAATAGGTAATAGACACCACACGAGAAAATTCAGCTTTCCTCTGTTTAAAATGGCGGAGAGGCGTCCAGTAAACAACAGGGTTTTATCCCAATAACCACTATACGATAATTAGTGAGTTTCGTAAATATTCTTATGTGGCCTGTATATATCTTGCATCTGATGGTGGAACTTTTATGTATGAACTATTTTTGGCTTTGTACTGTAAAGATGGCGTAATACTTCTGGACTCCAGGTAACGAACGTCAATTGGTCATAAAAATGCAGGTGGACGAAGGTTCAAAACGCTCAGTATTCAACGCCGACAACTATGAGTGATTGAGAAACAAACTGCAGCCAGTTCAATACAGTTTAAATGCTCTGAACGCTTTATTTGACGTCTTCAATCTATCCATTATGACCTCTTTGAAGTTCACAGATATTTCACTCTTCTTTATTTCATGACATCTTAGGCACGAAAGTTCAATCTACTACCATGACGCTTTCTCGAGACACATGATAGAAGAGCACACAGTTACACGCGTTATTTATAGTAAGACGCATGGACAATATATAAGAGATAAAAGTACAATCTTGATAATATCTATAGAAATGTATTACAACAAAGATATGCACTGAAAATATATGATAAAAATAAAATAAAATAAGTGTACCGCAACTAAAAATACATTTTCTTTCATCTGATATTGTGCCTGCATCAACTCACAGCCTTAAAGATTTTTATATATTATCAGTGGACGTCATATTTTGTAAATAATATTGGAACATAACTGCCGATATTTTATTTATTTATCTATTTATTTATTCCTCAGGGCCCGAAGGCATTACAGAGGGAGTGGGTTAACAGGTAAAATACAAAAACTAACAATAGAAAACAAAACCTAAGGGCAAAAACACAACATTTCTAATGAGATGCTGGAATGTGATTATGTAGAAAACGCTTAAAGTTGATGTGACCAGTTATAAATGCCACGGACGATGGAAGGTGCTTCCATGAGGCCGTTGTTTTGGGAATAAAAGAATTGTAAAAAGTAGTAGTCTTACAGGCCGGGAGACTCATCTTGTGTTGGTGATCAAGACGTGGAGAGATGTAGGAAGGTGGAGTTAGCGAGTCTGCCACGTAAGGAAGGATTATGAAAGACCTTTAGAAATAGACACAGACGGGAGAATTCACGACGGAGTTCAACATTGGGCAGGTCTAAAGTTAGTTTCATGGATGTTACACTGGCGGTGCGGTGATAATTAGTAAGAATGTAGCG
Organism: Ixodes ricinus; assembly: GCA_037355805.1. NCBI lineage: Eukaryota > Metazoa > Arthropoda > Arachnida > Ixodida > Ixodidae > Ixodes > Ixodes ricinus. The sequence goes on along the minus strand of JAZHYW010044238.1, from coordinate 8,531 downwards.
AACAGATCTATTTTCAATGGCTTCGACTGCAGATGTTAATACGTCAGTACCGGGGTCCCGAAGAACAGAGGCATATTTCAGTTTTGAACGAACAAGTGTTTTGTATAGGAGGAGTTTTAGAGAAACAGGGACAGACGGAAATTTTCTTTTGCGGAAGCCTAGCATACCATTTGCATTACTTGTTATGTACTCTGTGTGAGTTTCTCAAGATAGACTGGACGCAATATGAACACCTAGGTACTTATAAGATGACACTCGTTCCAAAGAAGTGTTGTTAAGGATGTAGCAAGAATAATCGGTGTGAAGTCGGGAAAGAGTCATTATCTTACATTTTTTCGTGTTAAGCTTCATCTTCCATATATCACACCACTCGGACACATGATTAAGGTCAGTCTGAAGACAAAAAAACATCGGAGTCGTTAGTCACTTCCCGGTATATACCGCAATCATCTGCAAAAAGGTTAATTGAAGATCAAACAAAGGAATGGTGAATCATTTATGAAGATAAGGAAAAGCAGAGGACCTAATACGGAGCATTGAGGGACCCCTGACGTAACGGGAGCCGAACTGGATGATGTATTATTTGCGAACACGAATTGGGAACGATCAGTTAGGAAGGAATGAAGCCAGGCAAGTACATTAGGGTCAATATTTAGTTTGCTAAGCTAATGAAGTAGAAATATATGAGATACTTCATCGAATGCCTTTGAGAAGTCAAGAAAGATGCAATCAACTTTGGAAGTGCGATCAAGAATAACATGAAGATCATGAGTGAAAGTCAGAAGCTGCGTCTCGCATGAAAATGATTTACGGAAACCATGTTGCCATTGAGTTAAAAACGAGTTTGATTCAAGGTAGTTAACTGACCAGGTGTGAGTAAATGACGTGTTCAAGAAGTTTGCATGGAATGCTTGTTAGAGAAATGGGACGAAAATTGAGGGAGAATGTCTATCGCCAGTTTTATGTATCGGCACCACCTTACACACCTTCCAATCGTCCGGTAAACAACCAAGAGCAATAGACTGTTCGAATATCTTACAAAGTATGATAGAAGAATATTCCTTAGTACTTTTTAGAAATTTGGAGTTAATGTCGTCAGACCCTGCGAAACAAGACACTTTTAAGTTATCGATTACACTAACAATGCCACCGGTCTCAAGTACAATGGGGTACATTGGATGAAGTCATATTGTCGAAAAGGCGGGGCGGGGGGGGGGGTATCACAGAAAAAGACGCATCGGAGAATGAATTAACAAATGCAGAATTCAAAACATTTGCACAGTCATCAAGGGGCACAGGTTCGCCAGATGGAGTAGATCAGAGATATTGCTTGATTCTTATTATGACTGATCAGATTCCAGAATTATTTAGGGTTATTGGTTTTTGGTAACTTTCTGGCAGCCAGAAGAGCATGAAATTTCCTTTGAGTTTTTATGTTCATATTAATTTTAAGTAGTTTGCCCGGAGTTAGACAAAATATTTATTATTATTTAAAATATTAAAGAAAGGGTTATAAGAATTTCGAAGCCAAAACTATGATATGCTTCTCATCTAAGTTGCAAAACGTGCAGTTAAAGTTGTTTCTAAGATAGTATTGGAAACAGTATTAATATATAACTGCGCTGTTAGCTTGGCCCAGCTCGTTTGTCTACTTTTTTGTCTTTTATTCCTCCTCCTCCTCCTTGCCTCGGCGGGATCTGTAATGGATACTCAATACGTGACTTTTCGCGAGCGCGCGGTGCGAGCGCACGGGGTTGCGGGCCCAGCTTGTTTACGCCTCGCGAGAGCGAGAACTGAACTTTGCCCACAGCGCCTGCCTGGGAAGAAGACACCGCTTGTGCCTGCGTGGGAAGAGACCGCTCCCGCCGCCGACAGAACGATCGGAGGCACGCCACGAACGGCACGCAAAAGAGACCTCAACATGTAATCAGCAGTTAATCTAGTATAATAAACGTTATTTCATTTTCATCTCAAATCAACGTCGCATTATTAAGTCACGGAACGTCAGCACCCGGCCACCGCTGACATGGCGCAGCCGACAGGATCCGCAGAATCCAACGAAACCGGTGACCACGCCCTGATCACGGACTCCAACAAGGGAACGGAAACCACCAATCAGGACACCATGCGTCAAGAGATACAAGATATCAAAATTCAACTCCAGCAATTAATCCTGGCCTTCAACAACGCACTTTCAACACGGCAGCCAGAAAATGGCGTCAACGTGACGGACGAAAACGGACCAGAACGAGAAGTAACCACGACGGATGCTTCTGCGCTGGGCACGACAACGCAGGTGAGCGGCAACGCAACAACGGTTGATTTGCTGTCGGTCATCGTCCAAACGCAACAACAACTGGCCGAGACCTTACGACAGTCCACGAGGCCCCTCCACGTCCACTCCACGAGCGACACTTCGCACGCGATTCCCACGTTCGAGGGGGAGTCATACGAAAACGTCGCTGAGTGGCTTCGAGAAATCGAACGGGTGGCTCTTCTCGCAAATTGGACACCAAACCTCACCCTGCTCAACGCCGTCACCCGCCTTCACGGTGCCGCACGAGACTGGCACAAGTCATACGGTTCCCGGATCGACGACTGGGAAGTATGGAAGGAAGCCATCAAGGAACGCTTCCAACGAAAAATGGGACTTCAACAATTCTTGGAGTACCAACAACGCCGACAGCTCCGCCACAACGAGAGCATTGTGCAGTACATCTACGCGAAGAATGCCATGCTCGAGCGAGCTCCCTGTGAGCTAGGAGCCAGCGAACGGATCTCCTTAATCCTACACGGAATCACCGAGGACAAGTGGGCCAATCCCCTGGCAGCCCAAGGCTGTAAATCGGTCCTCGAGCTGATTGACTGCGCGACGACTTTGGACCACCGCCGACCCAGAGAAAAGACGCAACCACGCAAACAAGGCATGCACGAACATGCGACATCAACGCAGCAAACGACAGGCGCCCCGACCATCATTCCGACGAAAGCCCCATCACCGAAACCCTTCAAACGCACGAGGCAGAGCAACTGTTTTAATTGCGACCAGCCCGGTCACTTCTCCAGGGACTGTCCAGAGCCGAAAACTGCAGCGACCATCCGCGCAGAGGAGAAACGCGCGCAAAAGGGCACGGGTTCAAACGAGAAGAATGTCCACTGCTTCTTACGCACGACAGGAGATTCTCTCCCCATCGTCACCGCCTTCACGGAGAAGAACCGTCCTTTGAAGGCATGCATCGACACTGGGGCCAACATATCGATCATCGATCCCAGGGCACTACCCCAGGACGCTTGCGTATCGCCGTGGTCCCGAGCAGAGGAATTCGTCAACGTTTTGGACAACAAGCTGACTCCTGACAAGTGCACGTCTCTGACGATCAGCGTTGGATCAACGACGGTCAAGGTACCGGAATTACTCATTCTTCCACTCCCCAAGTCAATTGACATACTTCTCGGATCAGATTGGCGCCAACTCGCTAACGTGGAAGTCACGTTTCACGTTTCGAACGACATAACCATCGTTGAACTACCTAAACGTCACGATTCGCCCGCCGAGATTCCAAAAACGACAATCTCCGGAGAAGCTCTAGTGTCCAACTTTCACGAGAAGCTGCCCCAAGCCGAACGCCTGGCCATGTTCGTGAAGTTCGAGCCAGCACGGAATGACATCGAAGCAGCGCTAATGCAACGAATCCACACGGCTGTGGACAGCATTACCGAAGACGCTTCGCCGGAAGAACGCGAAAAGCTCTTTGAGATACTCACAAAACACCACGCTGCGTTTACGACGGTGGAGGAACAACTGGGCACCTGCCCACACGCCGAGCATTCCATCGAGCTACGCGACGAGATCCCCGTGGCGTCGCGGCCCTATCGATGCTCCCCAGCCGACCGGGAATTCATCAAACGACAGGTCGAAGACTACCGGGAGCGTGGAATTGTTCGCGAAAGCCAAAGCGAATATGCCGCACCGACGCTTGTGGTCAACCAGCCGAACCATCCTTCGACTCCCAGACGAATGGTTCACGACTACCGAAAATTGAACGCCAAAACAATCAACCCGCTGTACCCCATGCCTCGAATGGACGACGCACTTGACGATGTAATGAGAGACGGCTCCCGCTACTTCACTGTTATGGACGTCAAGACCGCGTTTCTGACCATCCGAGTGAAGCCGGAAGATGTTCACAAAACAGCCTTTGTCACTCCAGATGGCAAGTACGAGTATCTCCGCATGGCCTTCGGGTTCTGTAAAGCGCCCCAAACTATGCAAATGGTCATGCGAAGAACTTTCGACGGACTTCCCCGAACAGCAACGTACATGGATGACGTTGGCCAAGGCGCAAAAACCGTAGCTGAGGCTCTCGAACTTCTGGACGAAGCTCTACGACGCATCGTTGTGAACGGACTCCGCATGGACATCGCAAAGTGCCAGTTCGTACGAACTAGCGTTCAATTTCTCGGGAATGTGATCACGGCGGAAGGCAGAACACCCGATCCTCAGCGTGTTTCTGCAGTCGACAAGTTCCAGCCCGAGAGGGATGCAAAGCATCTTTACTCATTCCTACAGTTCCTAAATCACTTTCGAAAGTTCATCCCGGACTTTGCAACACGATCATCACCGCTGCGTAAGCTACTGCTGAAGGAAGCGCGCTTCGAGTGGTCTGACGAACATCAAAGGATCGCCGACGACCTGAAGCATTGTCTGAAGACTCCGCCGGTTCTGGCCACCTTTCGGAGTGAGTGCCCCAGCACGGTTCACGTGGACGCAAGCCAAACGGGCTTTGGAGCGATCCTGACGCAGAGACACGACTCGTGCGACAAGGTAATCGAATACGCAAGCAGATCTTTGAACGCGCACGACAGCACCCTGCACATCAACCTTCTCGAGTGCATGGCGCTACACTGGGCCATCACGGAAAAGTTCGCAATATATTTGCGCGGAGGACCACGATTTGCAGTCATTACGGACAGCATGTGCCTCACATACCTTGTTAAGAACGGCCTGACCAACCGAAGATTTGCACGATGGATCCTCGACCTCTCGGACTACGAGTTCGAAATTGTACACCGACCGAGTAAATCGAACAAGGCGGACGCCCTTTCACGTCAATACAACCCGGAAGACTCCCAGACTGTTCTCACTTTCGCCGGAGTGACCAACCCCTCCCTCATCTGCTTGAATGCGCAAGTGAGCACGAACAGCCGCCTACGGGAACAGCAACAGATCGACCCGCTGTGTCAACGACTAGCGTCACAGCCCGGAAACGACTACGGACGGTCGAATGGGATCTTATTAAAAATGGACGAAAACTTCAAGAGAATCGTTGTGCCAGCCACACTTCGAGACTCCGTTATGAGCATCTGTCATGACTCCACTGGACACATGGACGTCGAGCGAACGACGGAACAAATCAAGAGGAACTACTGGTGGCCTCAGATGTCGCGAGACATTCGGGAGTACGTTCGATCGTGCAACACGTGCCAACGCGTGAACCAACGAACCACAACTCGAGAAGGCGCTCTGCAACCTCGCGCAGTCCCGGACTCCCCGAACACGACAGTCTCTCTCGACCACTTCGGACCACTGGAAGAAAGCAACGGTCAAAAATATGTCCTCGTTTGCATCGACCACGCGACTCGCTACATTGACGCTGTTGCCGTGCCCTCTACAGCAGCACACTTCTACGTCGACTACCTCTTGAATCGTTGGATTCCAAGATTTGGCGTGCCCACGACAATCGTCACCGACCAGGCTAAGAGCTTCGTCAACAAACAGACTGCCGCTCTGTACAGACGATTAGGAATCACGCACATGACCTCACCACCCTACTGGCCTCAAGCCAACGGTCTTGTCGAACGGATGGTAGGGACGCTGAAGAATATAATTCGAAAACTCATCGAACCTCACAAGAATTGGGAGAAGGTTCTACCCGAGGCAGTTTTCTCTGTCAACGTTTCGCGACAGAGTTCATCACGCTACAGCCCCTTCGAACTCATGCACGGTTACGTCCCGAAACTTCCCGGACAGCTCAACATCGGAACAGTTGAGGCTGACCTGGACGAGACCACTAGACTCCACAGGTTGGCGAGACAGCGGCACGACGCGAAAGACAACTTGGAAAACTCTCAAGCTTCGGCCAAAAGCCGGTATGACGCAAGGAGCAAGACTCCGAGATTTAAGATCGGCGACTCCGTTTACTGCAGCATCGGAGCGAGATCAAGCACGATGGACCCATTCTTCGAGGGCCCGTTCGAGATCAAGTCCTTTCCAAGCCCAAACACGGTGGTCATCAAAAGGCTGCATTCCATAAAAGGACGACAAAACGAAAGAAAGGCAAACGTCGAGCAACTCCGCCGACACAATACACGCACGCCAGCGGCACCGGAGTTATCCGACACCTGCGTCGGCCGAGCGCTCTCCGGTCGCGCAGATCAAAGCGATGAACGTGAAGACGAGGACGGATCCGAGGCCCCAACGCGCGATAGAAGAAAACTACGGAGCAGTCATCAACGTCGAGGATGACGCTGCAGGTCAGCAACAGTCAAGGACGCGCAGACCTCCGGCCTACCTTGCGGATTACGCGTTGGAGTGATTTGAGGACAAATCAATTTTAAACCGGGGCGTGTTAGCTTGGCCCAGCTCGTTTGTCTACTTTTTTTGTCTTTTATTCCTCCTCCTCCTCCTTGCCTCGGCGGGATCTGTAATGGATACTCAATACGTGACTTTTCGCGAGCGCGCGGTGCGAGCGCACGGGGTTGCGGGCCCAGCTTGTTTACGCCTCGCGAGAGCGAGAACTGAACTTTGCCCACAGCGCCTGCCTGGGAAGAAGACACCGCTTGTGCCTGCGTGGGAAGAGACCGCTCCCGCCGCCGACAGAACGATCGGAGGCACGCCACGAACGGCACGCAAAAGGACCTCAACATGTAATCAGCAGTTAATCTAGTATAATAAACGTTATTTCATTTTCATCTTAAATCAACGTCGCATTATTAAATCACGGAACGTCAGCACCCGGCCACCGCTGACAGCGCGGTTTCTAACCACCCAAAAAAAAGGTTCGTGTAGTCACGACAAAATACTAAATTCATGAAACACGTTAGAATAAAATGTGCAACTTCAAAAGGGCATCTGGTCGTGATTCAAGTTTTCCATTGTTCTAGATACGTGATTCACGCAATTCTGTATAGTGTGTGTTACTTTGAAGCTACCGAAGCTCGCAGTTTAATGAAAGGGCGTTAAAAACAACCAGCTAAACAGTTGCGGTAAATTCTGCTCAACAAAAAAGCCCTCTTAAGAGGAAGGACAATACGTTCCAATTACATCGCTCTTCTGCACTCCACTCCGAGAGAAAGACACAGCCATGGCCCCAACATTGGAAGTTTTCCTTTGCGTCGCCGCGATCTTTGCTGTATTTCCTGGAAGTCATTCGCAGCAACCTCCGCCAAGAGAACTTCACCCACATTGTAGAGAATGTAAGCATTTAAATCCTTAAAGAACGTCATTAGTTTGAGTTTAATTTGAAAGCTACTTAGAAGTAAGACAATCTAAAGATTATAATTAAGTGGGTATTTTAATAGTAGGTAGGTTAGTAAATCCAAATGGGCACAATGCAACCAACTCAAGTATTTTACTTTATTATTACATGCCATGAAATCACTATCAACGTACTTTTTGATGCTGTGGAATCTTGCACATATTAGTCACGATACTTGAATATAACTGTAAGGATCGACGAGGGTCTCCGCGGGTGGCCCGTTAGCGCCAGGGAGACTTGGCTGGTGGTAAAGCGTTACGTAAACACATCCCGTGGTCGGTGACCTCGAGAGAAAGGCGTAGTTAACGACGCGAGGTTCGGAACGTGCGTTTTCTGCCCAGTGAATCGGAGCGTTTGTTCCGGGCCGGGAGAACGCGGTGGCTCTCGCCGGCGCTGTTTACACTGCGCGTTTGCATCGTTTTGGTCTTTCTCGTCCGAGTGTGGGGGGGCCGCGGCGGTGCGGCAACGTCGGACCGCGTCTGAAAAAGTGAATTACGAGATGGCTCGCCAGATCGACGCTATCCAGACCGGGGGTCGCTTGTCCGCTTCGCCTTGCGAGTAATGGCTCTGCTTGCATCCGAACCAGCCCGACCTTTGACCGCGAGATGTACACAAACCGTCGGTTCCCACCCGGGAACGTAAGCAATTGCCACATGGCGAGAGAGTGAGCCGATTGGTTGGCAGTGGGAAACGCCTGTCTCACGACGCGTCGAGGATTCGCCGGTCCGCCGAAAGGGGACGGACCGACGAGTGACTTTAATGGGAAACTCAGCAAGTGAGTTCAGTTTGCGCTGGGGCTCGAGAGCTGTCGCTCCGTAATCGAGTCAGGTCGTGGGATTCCGAGGGACTTTGTCCCCGTAATCGGGACGTAAACCTACTAGCCAGCCAACTCCCGAGCTTGGATAAGCTAACCCCCGACCACCTCCTTCCCAACCCCGTACAGGGGAAGTTACCCTTTTGAAAGTGTTGTTTCTCTTTGTGTTTCCATTCGAT
>JAZHYW010044237.1:0-92442 GCA_037355805.1 Ixodes ricinus | reverse complement strand
GTGCCCCAGCTAATGACCTCGCTGTCTGTCCCCGGCGCAATAGACCCTTTCCAAAAGGGGGCGCCACTGTGCCAACTAACCGAATCCGCCATTAGGGGTTTTGAAATGGGATAGGAATTATAATTTTTTCACCAAGAATCGCTCTTCAACCACGACCGCACAACCTTTCACTGGTATAGCAGAATGGCCGAGCTTATTTTAAGTGAACGCGAATCTGCCTGTAATTCAAACATGCTCTAAAAAATTTACGTTATCGCCCTTATCGCGCTTAATTTACGTTATCGCCCTATTACGTTTTGTTTTGTGCATGATTATTACAGATAACTTTCCCTGCATCGAATCAAATTTCTGCTTGCATTCTCTTCCAACAAAATAGGCCGTTTCCTCGTATTCTTAGCCACACATTTTGCCATTGCACAATGTTATCACGTTTCTTTGGATATCTTTCTTCAACTATGGCATTTTTAATGTCTAATTTGGAAGAGGGACAACTAAGGATATTTCAGGAATTTATTTCTGCAATCGCAGTGTGAAACAAGAAATGAACGATAGCCGCTTTAACAAGACAAACTTAAATCCGTTGGCATAAGTTTCTGTTCCCAAATTAAGAACATTTAAGATCATTAGTTTACAAGCTTTATTTAAAAGCTATTCGCGTGAATTTGGTTACATTCGTGTACTATGCCGTTACCGCTTTATAAAAATACTTAATAACCGAGGAAATGCGACCCGTGGAAGGCAGTAGTATACATTTTCCTTCAGGGCGGAGCCATCTTGAATGTCGTCACTTCTGGTATAAAATAAAACATCCCTTTGATCCTCTCCACTCCGCTGAAGCGGTGTTCCACGAAAAAATGCGGGATTTTCACACAATCCTGTTTTGCCTCACCTATATTTTCTTCCATTATCCAGGTTGAAATGTTTTATTATTATTTTTCGTGCCGCATACCAGATACAGCAACCATGTAGCAGAGAGAACGACTGGAAGCAGAAAAACGTCTGTAGCTCTTGAGCAAACGGGGTTTTTGTATTTTTTTCTTTTGGGACTTCGCCACGTGAGTCTGAAATGCGCGTTCTCTGAAAACAACGCGTCTTTCTTTTCTGGCCTTCAAAGAAACAACTGCACTGTTTTTTTCAGCGATGCTATTCGTAAACAAAGAGCTGTCTCTATTTCCACTCTTACAGAAACAAATATATATTGCTAGAGCACTTGTAGAAGGACTATATTAAATTATTGAACCTGTCATCTGCACCCCACTTACCTACTTTACTTTGGGTTCCGATAATTCTAAAATGGAATGTTTTATCCTTTCTTCGTTTTTGCCTCCTTTTATCCATTTAAGTTGTCATTTCAACACCATCTTAGAAGTCAGTCGCTCCTCGATATGAAGAAAATTTTTCGCTTATGACAAGCAGTATGTGCTGTTGTATATGTCTATCTGCTAAACCACTTCCTAATAATATGGCCATCACAAAAACGCTTTCAAAGAAATCAGGCTGTTCTTCAGATTCAGATTGCTTTTATTTTTCATTAGTAACAGTACAGATTATCGAAGAAACCATCTGGGCCCATAGCCATACGCTAGTTTGGGCCCGTTTTTAACAATGCATGAGAACAGTCACTGTTAGAAGGACCATAAAAAGGAAACCAAGTAATGACCGGTTTAGATTGCTATTATCTGTTATAACACACAAACAACTAACTAATGAAATGAAAATTGTTCAAACAAAGGTAATCAAGGCTAACAAATACTATCTGTATTATGTGGGTTTGAGACTGTGCTTGTTGGTGGCACAAGCAGAAAGCACAAATGTTAAAGTGGATACACGGAGGGCTTCCTGTGTTCACTTCGCCTGTGTCGCAGCAGTTTTTGCCTCTTTTTTACGTAGAATTATGCGGGGGCAAGTCGTCTGCTTCGTGGGCAGGAGTTGTGGTGACGTCAGAACGACGCCGAGCCCTCATTGGCTCTAATGGAAGCATAGTGGGTAGACCACAAAGCAAGCTGCCTCGAGGTCTATACCCACTATCTTTCAATCCAGAGCCAATCAGGGCTCGGCGCCTCTCTGAAGTCACCACAACCCCTGCAAAAAAGCAGACGAAACTTGCGGTCCGCATTCGTTTTTTTCCGCGCTTGGAAGGAGGTGCAAAGATGGGAGGTCGATGTCACGAAAACGTGGTCACGGAAGTGACCAAGTTTTCGGCGGCAGCGGACGTCACACAGCCGCCTGCTGTGTGACAAGAAATCCTACGTATAGACCGGCACGCTGTTCACAAACAAGCCAGCGTTTGCCCAAACCAGGTGTGGCACTGCGCGTGCGCAGAAACCGAATTCGTGTGAAGTGAAGCGTCCGCACATGCGCAGTGCCATCGACAGCGCCACCGCAGCTTCTCGACGTCAGGGACGCGTGTTCGTCTATACGCTGCATGCCGTGTCGTTGTGGAACAGACTGCGGTTAAGGTAGTGTGTTACTGTGTCGTCATCAACATATTTTAAATGAAAATATTAAAGCAGAGCTAGATGGAGAGACACGAGCCGATACTCAGCCAGGCTTAGAGTATCGGCATCTCATGGGGATACCGCCTTTTTGGTGCTTAGCGCAGAGCACGCGCCATTGGGGAAGGTCAGAATTTAAAATATCTACTTCCTGAGACAGGATATCAGGAGGCCCAGGTGATATCGGTTTACTCGGTCGCTGACTGTTTTAACATTTCTGAAGGACGTAAACTCGTTTTTTCTTGAATTTCGGATAAATGTTCAGATAAATGAAGACCATATATTCAGGTGGGCTTAAAAGGGGTTGTGGCGATCGCTAGGTTCTTCCAGCGGCTGAGAGCTGTCTTACGCTCCATGCCTCACGTATCTCTGTCACCATGGCACCATCTGTAAGATACGGCAGCGAAGTCGCAACAAGATAAGCAAGGTTTCTTTTCGTTGTTTTTTTCTTTTTTAACTGGATTCTAAATAAAAGCAACTTACGGCTGAACTATAGACGCTTTGCAGCAGCTGTGCATGGGCGCCGCCATAACTGACCTTCAGTTTTTGTTTCCCCTTATTACGTTTACTTCACTTCATTATTACCATAACAGGCCAGGTTATTGCCATCTTAGATTTTATTCTGTCTTTCTCCTCAGAATTGGCCTTTGTGGAGGCTTGTCAACACCCGTTCCAGTGGCTCGGTATCTCGGTAAAACAACAGAAGGTCAGCAATGGCGGCTGTATTCTGGCGCGTGTGTAAAGCGTCTAGACTCTATACTTTACTCCTACATGGATAGGGATTTCACTTTACTCTTACAGAGTAAAGTGAAATCATCTATCCATTCTTCCTTGTTGCAACCTTTCTTTTTTTTTTTTCTAGCCCGGCAGTGGAAGGTGGCGCTGCTTCCAGCATACAGATTATGCTGCGCTATATTGGCGACCAGATGTATCACTCGCTCCATCTTGTGCTTCCCTGCCTGTGACGTAACGACCATGCTGATCTGTTTTCAGCGCTAATTTTGATGGTATGTATTAAAAGAACGTTGGAAGCTCTTAGCCATTGCGACCCTAAACCAACACCGTAAAAGTTGACAGTCTAACACTGCTCTTATTGCCGTTATTGAGATAATTTTATTTGCGCAGTGCGCCCCCCCCCCTCCCAACGATTAGAACGGATCCCGCATGCTCAGCTTGAGCCCATATATAGCGCAGGGGTATGTTGCATTACCTATGACGCTCTGTGTGTATGCGTTTAAGTACAATGTATATGTTATTTCCACTCCAGCAATTACCATTCTTAAGGTCGCAGTATTTTGAAATAAATAAATTAGCTAGAACAAATGTAATATTTCTAGTAAAATAAAAATTATTCTATTTTTATTAATAACTAAAATGACGAAATCAGTTCGATTTCCTGCAAATCCTTCGAGGTCAAGACATTGTCACAAACCTTTGCGCCGAGAAAACGGAGGGAGGAGAAAAGGACACGAGAACGCGCGGGGGACTTCAAAACGCCGAGCTCTGATTGGAAGGATTAGGGGGTAGAGGTAGAACTGGCCGTCTTTGTATCTACTCTGTTCGATCGCGTTGGAACGCGGAACGCTGGACGCCGGCGTTTGACAATCGAACGATTTTTTAAGTGTGAGTATACGAAGGCAGCTATAGCTTTAGCTCTACCCACAAATCGTTCTAACCAGGGCTCTGCGTACTCAAAATCCCTGCGCCCTCTCGTCTTCTCCTCTCCCCCAATTTCTAGGTGCATATGCCTCGGAACATTTTATGAGCTACACTTTGATATCTAAAAAAATTTTAGAAAATTCTTTCAAAATGAAAAAAAAAATTAGCTTTTGCTCTTTGGTGAAGAAGGAAGAGCAGCGGACCGGTAGGTTCTGTTCTCGGCGGTGGCTTTCCAGGCGAGCGATCTGCTCTCCTTTTGCAATGGAATCTGAAGCGCTCGATGCAGTGGAACTTGAGGCGATAGCGGCCTCGCGGCGGTTGCGGAACCATTCGCGCTGCTGCGGCTGCGCAAAATCACCGTTCGTTCCGTTCCTCTCTTCTTTTTCCGAAGAAATGTTGCCGCCATCTATAAGCGACGACAGCAACCAGTTGTCTGGTTCCCGAGGCTGGAAAGGTTGCCGCGATCTATGAGCGACGGCGGCAAGCAGATAACCGGCAAACACAACACTCTGGACAGCTACCGCCATCTATGAGCGACGGCGACAACCAGAGTGTTGTGTCGACCACGGGTGTCGCATTTGTTTGGTACCGGACAGGATCCTGGGGAAACTAACCCTTAACAGCTCCGCTGTAAAACAAAACAAGAAAAACAACTACGTGCATCCTTAAGGAAGATTAGAGTAGAGGTACTATCGATGGCAATGAGCCAATTATTACTCACGTTTTATTTTTCTTCAAACTTTTAAAGTATACATAATAACAAACAAATAAATAAAATACCTATTTCGCACCCCCCCCCCCCCGTTAGACCAGGGTCAAAACAGCGTCCCCTTGAAATAACAACGCCGTAGGTCTGAAGTTCACGCATCCCCGAGCGAAGGTCATTGTGAGGGCGCAAAATGAACACGAGCGTTCACAGTTAGCGTTCGGCTGGCGTTCGAGCTCTCACTAGAGGGACCACGAGCCCACGGCGAACGCCGAAGCCGCAGTCGCATCTAATCTGTGCTCCTTCGCCGACACCCAGTAAATTACGTACAAAGTCTAACACTTTTACGACCTCCTGGGACTCTCGGATCGAGGACGCCATGCAGAACACTTTTTGGGATGGCAGATATCAGCTGGGCCAGAAAGAACACCCCCGACTTTCCCGGCGCATCGGGGACCCGGATGGGCAACGGAAGGCGTCCGCAAACTGGGGAGCCATGCTCAGGGGAATGTTGCAGCGAAGGGACGCCAGAGAGGCTCGCTCTCCCAGAGACGCTGCCTGGGCATTCTCGCACATTGAGTAACAGAAGGCCACGTAGAACAGCTGCTCGTCGCCGAGAAACTCGAGTCCCTTGAGCTTCTTGCCTTCTGACATGGACAGGAAGGCCATGTAGGCGGGCGTCAGCGAAGTCCACTGGAGGAAGACACCCTTCAAATCAGCCTCGTCCAACGTCTGTCGCGTCTTTTCCCAGTAGGCTTTGTTGAGGCAGTTCTGCGATCGATTGAGGCATTGGTCGTTTGATTGACTGCGGTACCCTTAAGCAGCGCTCGCGCTGTTACTCTACGTCTTACAGAGGACACTCTGCAGACAACAGTGTCTGAGGCTTGTTCACTTCCTCGTACAATGGTCCTGTCACATTGGAGATGAGAGAGAGAGTCGTCTGCTTCTTGTGCAGAGGTTGCGGTGACGTCAGAACGACGTCGAGTTCTGATTGGCTTCGATTGAAAGGATAGTGGGTAGACCTCAGTGCTAGATGCCTCGAGGTCTACCCCCTATTTTCTTTCAATGAGCCTATAAGAGCTCGGCGTTCTGACGTCATTGCAACCCCTGTGGAAAGAAGCGTACGAACTTGCGCTCCGCTTACAAAAACTGTGTGCGGCTGCATCTTTGAACAGACATACTTTCAAAATGTCTCAGGCGTGGCCGGCGACGATTTATTCATGTCTGCAAAAAACAGCGTTTTTTTTTGTAATATATACGATGCGTGTGACTGCGAATCAAAAAGCGTTTCAAAAACAAAAATATAAAAAACTCAACTTTAAAAAAAAAATATGGTGTGCCCGGAAAAATGAATTGCAGCGTAAGTCGGGGCGGGGTGTTATACACGATGACAAAAATTATCCCTCGAGAAGTGGAACAAGAGGGACAAAGGACAAACACAAATCTCCAAACACACCTAGCTGACCGGTGCGCGACCGAAAAAAATCAGCCTGGTCCGGGTATCGAACCCGGCGCCTCTCCATTTCCAGTGGAACGCTCTACCAACTGAGCTAACTAGGGGTTTGACTTCAGTAGAAAAAACAGGTTTTATCAGCTGCCACCAGTCTAACACCAACAAGGGTGACCAACAAGGTTTCACCCTTTTTTGGTGTTAGACTGGTGGCAGCTGATAAAACCCGTTTGCTCTACTGACGTCAAACCCCTAGTTACCTCAGTTGGTAGAGCGTTCCACTGGAAATGGAGAGGTCCCGGGTTCGATACCCGGACCAGGCTGATTTTTCGGTCGCGCACCGGTCACCTAGCTGTGTTTGGAGATTTGTGCTTGTCCTTTGTCCCTCTTGTTTCCCTTCTCCAGGGATAATTTTCGTCATTCTTGTCCAGCTCGCTTGCACCTTTGCATTTAATTGCATAATAACCATAACGCGTTTTACACACTGCTGTTCACGGTTAGGCCGCCATGTTTGAAGGATCTGGAGGAGCGCGGGCGGTGGGGATCGGACGGGCGGCTCGTCAGCTCCGGTAATTTTGACCAAGAACCGCGGAAAGGTCGATATCACCTTTCTGGAAGTGTTGCGACCTGCTTCCTAACATCAAGATGAACCTGTATATACCGACCCGACGCAGGTGGGCCGAAATTCGACAATTTTTTGCCCCATTTGTCTCTTCGCCCCGCCGCGGATAGTTAACCCTTGTAGGGTTAGCTTCAACCCCGGCGGTGCGAGGCCTTAAGGCTCCGTACGATGGCGGCCGCCAGCCAGCGCGGCTACGACCCAGTCGCCATGGCCTGGACGCAAGTTAATGTGCAACAGGCTGCTACCACTTGGCTACCACCGAAAGTGAACCCTCAAATCTCGAAGATGACGGCCTTTTCCAGCTCGTGAGTCTACGACGGAAAGCTAGCCAGCCCAAGATGGCGACAAAGGGCGGCGCCCCAGCTGCGCCGCTGCCGTCAAAGCTAGCTGCCGGAAGCAAGACGACTACGTGGCGTCCACGCGACACTCCCAAAATGAGAGCAAAGGATATCATTATGGTGCTGAAGCCTCGTGAAACTCTGCACCTGAAGACGGTATTCCAGGCTGGAGATCTGGGCGCGGCCATCTCCCAGTACGTTGGCGGCGAAGCTGGCGTTACCCTCAACGTTAGGCCAGTATGGACGCAGAACTTGATTGTCTGCGGGACGCAACATGTGGAGGCAGCTAACGAACTGGTTCGTGATTTCAACCTCAACGTGGGATGTGGTTCCGTTCCTCTTCGGGGCCATGTCAAACTCAACGGAGAAGTGTGCCGAGGTGTCATCACCGTGCGGACGGACGAGACAACGGCATCACTTAAAGGCAAGGTGGTGTGGCGCGAGAGCGAGCTGGCCTTCGTGCGAAAGCTTGGAACATCGAACGTGGCGGTGCTCACTTTCGTGGGCCGGAGAGTGCCCCGCTACGTCCACTACAACTGTTAATGCACAGTTTTAGGGAATATAAGAAGACTGTCCCAGCCTTCTACCGCTGTGGAATCATCGGTCACCGGATTGACAATTATCCGCATCAGGGTGTGGCCATTGTGGCCAGAGAGTAGGCGCCTCCCAGCAGGGCCTAACTGAACACGAGTATACACCAACTCATGTTTACAAACAAACCGGAGCGCCCCTAGCGGACGCCACCGGCGCCGCGCATGCGCGGTGGATGGTGGGCAAAAGCCCGCCGTCGCCCATAAACAAACCATTGAATTGCGTTGTTGTCGGCGTCGGTGGGAGTCCCCGTGCTCTTTTTTCGCGTTGGAATTGTTGATTCTACGTCCTCCTAACAATGTCTGACTACTTGAGCGGCTTCAGCAAAATTAACGAGGCAAAACTTTGCGTGAATAATGTGACGTGCGGCGATTCATTTCACGTGGACGCCGCAGAATGGGCGCTAAAGCCTGACTCCCACGATGAGATTCTGCTCGCTATTTTCAGTCGCGACGTCGCTCGGGCTGCAAAAGCGTGGACCGTAGCTGAGATGGTGGACGTCGATACTGAAAACCGCAAGTAGAATCGGGCATTACAAGTCGGTGATGGCCACTGGTAACAATGATCAACATCTTCTTGTGTCTACTGTTTACACTTAGCCGTACTTACCTCAACTAACCTTCAAAAGTGTTTTGAGGCCTGCACTTAGTTCTTATCGCCATTACCGGGTCAACGTTTGGTTTACGGGCCGCCGTCGTTTGAACGAGCTGACGACAAAAAGCAGACAAGTTTGAAAGAGCAGACGACAGTTCGAACGCATGCGCAATGGAGTACGGGCAAGAAGCACCGCGTCCGGCGTCAACAAACCATTGGAATGTCACGTTGTCGGCGTCTGTGTGAGTCTGCATACTCTTTTTCGCGTTGGAATTGTCGATTCTACGTCCTCATAGCAATGTCTTACCACTTTAATCGTCTGAGCGAAATTATCAAGGCCTCGTTACGCCGCTAAACTTTGCCTAAATAATTTGACGTGCGGCGATTCATTCGCATGAACGCCGCAGAATGGACGCCAAAACCATGACGAGATTCTTCTAGCTATTTTCGGTCGCCACGTCGCTCGTGCTGCAAAAGTGTAGAAGGTAGCGGCGATGATCGACGTCGATACTGAAAATCGGAAGTGGGAACAGACCAAGCGTAGCAAGTCGGTGATGGCCACTGCGTACCAATGATCAACATCTTGTATCTACTGTTTACACCGAGCCTACTTAAGCCTTTTGAGGCCTGCAATTACTTCTTATTGCAATCACCGGGTCAAAGTTTGGTCTACGGGACGCTTTTGTTTGAACGAGCAGACGACAAAAAGCAGACAAGTTTGAAAGAGCAGTAGAAAGTTCGAACATCAGGCGGCCGTGTGAATTTGAAGACGCACTGAACCCGTGGGTGGTCCGGACAACTTGGCGGTTTTCTCTCGTTCATGTTGGAACAAAGAAAATACATCTGGCCACCAAAAGTTGTTGCCCGCACAAGCAATCGTAGTTCGACAGCGTCTGGTTTGCCCTTTTCACGGCTACTATCCACGTTCTCGGACGAACGGAGGGGGCAGAAACACATGAAAACTGTTCTTCAAACCTTTCCAGACTCTCTTGGTACAGCCCCCGTCGCAGCATCTTGACGAGAAGGCAGGTTTTTTGTCTGGTTTCTTCCAAAGGGACACAGGAATGCATGTCTCGCACGGCGACTTCTGCCCACCGCCCCAGACCGGAAGTGCGCCCGACGCGCCACCACCGCGGCGTGACGTAGGAGAGTTGAGTTCGTGTATACTCACTTCGTGCATGATCTCTGGAGAAGCCCATTTCACCGGCTCCACGGACAGCAAGGGAAAATTCCGCCGGCTTCACCGCCCAGGAACCCAACAACACGGGGCCCCAACAACAAGACGAGCAAGCTTTCCGGCAACGGACGCGCCTCATCGGGCAAGTCCAGACAAGCAATCGGGCCTGCTGCCGGAAAACAGGACGTCATCTTCTAAGAAGAATAAGAACAGGAAGACATCTACGAGAAGCGCCAAGTCCGGGACCAGGACGAAGGCACCGACTGACAACGCTGGGAATTTCCACCCCTGGAAAGCGCCCACACAAAGGTGAGCGGTTGGGTTAGGGCTGTCGCCGGGCTCTCTCTCCCTCCCCTCCCCTACCGAAGTCGTCCTACAGAGGCAAAATGCTGAGCTCCGGCGCCAAAACAGAAATTTAGGCTAACAAATGTTCAAGCGCTAGAGGCAAAATTGGCCAGGCTCACGGAGCCCCAGGCACAGAACGGGCGCTTCAGAGCCCATGCAGCAAGCTGAGCCGGCGGACTATTGATGACAGGGCCTCGGTCGCGTCAGGATCGTCTAGCGTCTCGCAGTGTTCGGGCCGCACATCAGTCGGGCGCATGCCCCTTATGGAGCAACCGTTTGGAAAATTTGGAACGCACAATCGCGGATATGCCAGGCAAAATTTTGGAAGGCGTCAGGGCTTCCTTCAGGGAACTCTGGCAACAGGAGCTCCCGTACGTGGTGCAGAAATAACCCCAGCCGTGACATACTCTGTCCTGTCCACAGTACAGAAAATGATCCAGCGTCCAATATGAGAATAGCCGCTCTCGCTCGTGTAACCCACGACCGGATTCGCGTAGGTGAAGGGGGTTCCTCGTCAGACCACAGGCTCCCTGGAACACAGCCCAGCTGCCCCCTCTCCGGAGATGCTGGTGCCTCTGCCTGAGGCACCATCACCTTCGGGGGTTGGGCGTGCCCCCCACAATCAAAACACCTTTCACTATGGCTAGCCGACGCCAGCGGAAAGCCCGTAACAATGCCATAGTGGAGAAATTCGAGATCATACAGTGTCACTGCAGGGGTTTTCGGAGCTGGAAGAAACGGTCGCACCTCAAGCTCTACCTGCAGACCCTTGGTACCGCGCCGGTGGTCCTGGCTCTTCAAGAACCCGGCGCGGAAGCTAAATCAACTGGGTATAGCTCGTTTCAGGGAGGTCCCACAACGTGCCTCCTGGCGAACACAGCATACACTGCAGTCCAGGTCGATATAGACTTGGCGACTGACCAGGAATACAGTATGGTCAAGGTCCTGCCACTTAAGCGATGTGACCCGTCAATACATATTCTTAAAGTTTACTGTCCTTCGCATAAGCCGCGCGTAACTTTCAACGAAATTTTCTGCCGTGCGATTAAATCAGCTGACAGGGAACCTCTAGTGATTGTTGGGGACTTTAGTTCTCCCAGCCTGCATTGGGCCTACCACTTTGAGAAGGCCAGAAACCGCAAGCTGGCGGAGCTAATTTCCACACTTCGTCTTACGCTGCTTACGGATCCGACATGTCCCACACGCATAAGCAACTCGGTAACCCGTGAGACGTGCCCTGACCTGTCTCTCGTTAAGAACTCCAAAGATGCCGCCTGGGAGAACCTGGGGGACTCTATCGGCAGCGATCACTGCCTTCTCCGGATCACTCTTCTGGCGAAGGCGGCACGCAAAAAGTTGGGCCAGGCCAAATTAACTGATTGGCCCAAGTTTAGAACGCAGGAGATACCTCCAGTGCTCTTTTCCGGCGGCTATGCGGAGTGGGCACAGCAATTGGACACAATACAGCAAAAACTCGTTAAAGACACTTCAGACTACAGAAGCGATCCCCGCCGTGGACAATCGCCTCCTGCACCTGTGGGAGGCGCGCCGGAGTCTTACCAAAAGGTGGAAATGAGAAAAGCTAAATCGCAAGTTTAAGGCTCGCGTTAACGAAGCCACGGAGCAGGCTGCAGCGTATGCTGCCCAGCTCACCGACTCAAATTGGAAAGAAAAGTGTAACTTGGCAGCGTGTCAGATAAGCTCGAGAGGGACGTGGCGCCTCTTTCGCAGTCCCACTGATCCCATTCAGACGAGAGGGGACACGCAACGACAGCTCCGGCGGGCTTTGCACGGGTACCAAGGCACGACAGATTAACTCGCAGACACCCTGTGTGACCAGTATCTCTACCGCATAGAGGACCCGATTGCGCCCGAGTACCAGTACGCGAGCAGGCCTAATCGAGACATTAATGCCCCTTTTACGTTGCGCGACCTTGGGACGGCTTTAGCTCAGATGCGCAGAGGTACGGCTCCGGGCCGCGATCGCATAACAGTCAAACTGTTGACGAATCTTCCGGACTCGGCCTGCCTGCACTTACTAGAGTACATTAATCAGATCTGGGGCGAGCGTCCACTCCCTCCCGACTGGAAGACCTCCTTGGTCACCTTCATTCCTAAGCCAGGCAAGAAGGTGAATACCGACAACCCGAGGCCCATCTCACTGACCTCGTGTGCTGGAAAACTTATGGAGACGATTGTCCAGGATAGCCTCTTTCCATACATGGAGGCTAAGGGCTTCTTTGCAGACACTATGTTTGGGTTCCGCCCGCATATGTCGGCCCAGGACGTCCTCCTCCAGTTAGACCGCGACATAATACGACCCACTGCCATGCGCCACAACGACAAGGCCATCCTTGCCCTCGATCTTAGGGGGGCCTTCGACAACGTTCGTCATGACAGCATCCTAGCAAACCTGAGCACCACGGATTGTGGGCACAAGGCGTTCGCCTACGTAAGAGACTTCCTCTCGAAGCGTCAGGCCCTCCTCAGGATCGAGGACGATGAATACGGCTCATACACCATGGGTACACGGGGCACTCCTCAAGGAGCGGTCTTGGCGCCGCTCCTTTTAAACATTGTCATGATGCAGCTTCCACACCTATTGGCCCGGGTGGAAAGCATCCAACACTCACTTTACACAGATGACATAACAATTTGGACTACCGAAGGGAGCCTTGGGAAATAGAGGAGCGCCTTCAGCGGGCCGCCTCCATCGTCGATGGCTATGCTATCGGCTGTGGTCTTCAATGCGCTCCTGCGAAATACGAACTTCTGCACGTCAGAGCCAATTCCAAAGACAACACGAGTTTGCATATCTCCCTGACGGGAGGTCCTATCAGAGAGGTCGATGAGATCCGAATCCTGGGCCTGTTTATCCATAACCGACTCGATCCGGACTCCGCTATTGCCAAACTCAAACGTGTAGGCGAACAGGTCGGACGTACGATCCACCGCGTTTCCAACAAACGCGGCGGGTTGCGGGGCAGGGACGCGCTTCGGCTCGTCCATGCCTTTGTAACCAGCAGGATCCTCTACTCCGTACCCTACCTTCGCACTACGAAGCAACATGACGAGCGCATCGACAAAGGCTACGAAGCGAGCCCTAAACCTCCCGGTGGCCACCTCCAACGCAAAGTTGTCAGCATTGGGGGTGCTCAACTCCTACCGGGAGTTGAAGGAGGCCCACCTCGTGAACCAATACACGCGACTCTCACATACGGTATGTGGGCGCCGCTTGCTAGACCGCTTGCACATCCAACACGAGTGCATTCCAGAGGAGACATGCAGGCTCCCGGAACTGTGGCGTCACAAGCTCTGGGTTTCTCCACTCCCGCGCTACATGGACCCGCGGACACACGAAGGCAGGCGAGAGGCGCGCGCTCGGGCGCTCTAACACCAATACGGATCCAAGCAGGGCGTGTACTACGTTGATTTGGCAGGGCCGTCGCCCCCTGGTTCCTACACGGCCGCCGTAATTCACCAGGACCAACGCGTTAACGAGCTCTCCTATAGAGCGTTCAACTCCGCGCAGGCCGAGGAGGTAGCTATAGCGCCTGACGCCTCGGCCCCGAATTCGAAGGTAATCATCACAGATTCGCGCAGAGCCTGTGAGCACTACCTGGCGGGCGAGGTCTCACCTCTAGCCCACCGTATTTTAAAGCGAGGTGAGACGGATTCAGACCCATTATCTAAACGCATCGTTTGGACTCCGGGCCACCAGGGCCTTCGAGGTAACGAGGCTGCGGACGCGGCCGCCCGAGCACTTACCCACTGGGCACCTCACCCAGGCTCTTGCGGCTCAGAGATTAGACAACCGCTTCTACGGTTCAGGGAAATCCTGGCAGATTATTGCGAACGTCATCGGCTTTTCCCGGTCCCCGCTAAGGGCCTGAGTGGGGCCGATGAACGAACCTTGAGGCGCCTGCAGACTAGCACCTTGTTGTGTCCTAAAATAGTGAGAAATTTTGACCCGAAAGTGGATGGGCGATGCTCTCACTGTGGGGAAGTCTCCGATAACTTTCACATGATGTGGACATGCCAGATGAATCCTTCCCTTCCCCTTAACCCTTCCCCCACTAGAGAGGCATGGGAGGCAGCCCTACTCAACTGCTCGGGGCTGGAGTCTCAACGGGCTCTAGTCCAAAGGGCGCGGGTAGAGGCTTTGTTCAGCGGGGTCCCGGACTAAGGACTCCACCTATGTAAAGGGCCATTTTGGCCTGCAAACTCTCCCTTTATTGAATAATAGGTTTTCACCACCACCACCACCACCACCGTGTTTAAAAAGCAGATATACGTCCTACCAAATTCAGCGAACGGTGTGCGTGTGATACTGCGACGTCACGTGATGCCATGACGACATGTGAAACGTCACAATATCACGACACTAATTCCCCGCTAATTATAGCAGGAACATTTTTATTTTTCCGGTAAATTTAGCGGAGACATTTTCCCGCTCAACATATAGCAGGCCACAACGTATACAAAAGACACGAGGGATCCGCTGCAAAAACTATACGGTGCATATGGAACGCGTCTTCGACTGGCGTGCTTAGCCTCCCATCCAGCCACTACATCAAAAGTGGCTCCGAAGTGGCGACAAATGACGTCCCAGAATCCGCCATGTCGTGCTGTCGAATGTCGCCGAGTCCCGGCAAAACAAAAGTATACAAACGAACTGCAGTGTCGCTGCCATATCGCGGCGTCCCAACCTAACTAGTGGCTGTCGAAGTTTCCGGGGTCTGCGTGAAGCTGAGCGGCCAGTGGCAGAATAAGCGCCTGCCCCCTCCACCGTTGCTGCTGGGACGCCGCCAGGTTCGCGGCCGGCGATAACATAACCTGTCTATACGTCACCAGGCGAAAATCGAGGGAGTGCACTTTTTAGAACGCGGTACACTCTCCAGAGAGGCAGGTGTTCCAGAGACTATAACGAAACCTCGCCGAGGTTTCGTTATAGTCTCTGGTAGCACAAAGCATCAAAGAGCCATGTCTTGGGGAACCTGGACGTCAGCGCACAGATTTTGCAGCGGCGAGGACCCGAAACACAGTTGTTCTCTCGGGAGAAGTGTGTTTCGGTGTCTCACCGCAGCGGGGTGCCAGTCACGTGGCTCTCCTCTCATCCGTTGTCTGCCGCTCCACTTTTGCCAGTTCGACAGCCGCCTCTCGCGGTGATCTGCCACGCTATGTCAGTATATAGGAGGCTATGCTAGTCTAGTGTGCCTCAATGTCTTTCTGTTTAGGGTGATGCCGCCCTTTGTAGTACCCGATGCCGACAGCACGCGCTCACGGGGAAAATACAAAGAAAACGACGAAAACAAAATGTCGCCATAGCACAGTCAGCGCCACAGACGCGTGCAGGGACACGCTCTTTCACGCGCTTCTGAACAAAAAAGGAAAATAAAAGTGTGGGACAAAATGGCCGGATGACTCCACCCTAAGCAAAGCGCACATGAAGGCACCCTATGCTAGTCTATTATCCCATTAAAAACAACATACTTTTTTTTTTTACCCTTACCATCGTGGTGTTCAGCTGCCTGTTCAGATCGGACGATCCCCGCTCCACCTTGGTGGTGTTCTGCTCCCCGAGGAAAGCGAGCCCCAGGAGCGCGGAGGCCACACTCGTGCCCAGGATGCCGAAATTCACCGACTCCGTCCCGCCGCGGCCAAAGAACGGAGGCACGAGCAGCGCGGCCGGCACGCCGAAGGTGTTGTCGTCCACACGCACCATGAGTTTCGTGCCGAGCGGGTACAGCGGTCCCACGTCCACTCTGGACGCGTCCAACTGCTGAGCCCTCGCCGCTCTCACCTCGTGCGCCCAGATTTGCAGCGGGTCCATGGAGCTCGCGTTGGGCGGCAGCGAACCCAGGTTATCTGGACAAACAGCGACGGTATGGTCGTCGGTACCAAGGTCGGGAGGAAGATGCGAGACACGAGAGTAGCACGATCGCCGCGACAACTCGTCGAATAGACTCATCGTGTAAAAATGAAAGCGAACTAGCTGGGACAGAAAGCGAAAGTGTCGAAAGCGGAAGAAGCGAGAGAAAAGAAAGATATACAAACAACGCAGACATAGCGAGTGCCTTAATTTATTCGGTACGCTCGCGTACATGTCCACGTTTCTAAAATAGGCAGAGGTTTACCGAGACAAATGCGAATCTGACTTTTCATATACTGACCAGTATCACGTGTGTATTTATAGAAAAATGTAAAAATCGGTAAAGCGCGCAAATTTCTTTCAAAGATTGTAACCTGAGAAACCTAAAGGGATACGTGAAAACGTATATGTCTATACTTTGGACTTATAATACAAATAAAAAATAAATATTTCGGTTTTTCAGCTTTACATGAATGCTTCACCAAACTCTCGAAGTCTAACTATAATGGCTAAGAGCGAATTGCAGGGCGTGGCTTATGCCGTTCACGCTTCTTGCTTCAGGGTCCCTTTATCTGTGTTCTTTTCGGCTCAAGGCGCCATCTTGTAGGCAATGGCTACTGAGCGATGATGGGTCTCGGCGCGCCTTGCATTTCCTAAAGTTGACAACGACTATAATCAGCGAGGAAAGAAACTGCTTGCCATCCATAGGGCCCCGTGGATACCCCATGACGCGCTTGATGTTGTTCATCTTGCGTCCAACGGCCCGCTTCTCGGCGGTGCCCATCCAGTCCGTGGTGCTGATGAGGAACAGCGACGCGTCCACGACGGCGTTGATCAGGTTAGACGCCTGGCGCATGGTGTGGTCTCCCGGCGACACCAGCGTGAGCAGGTAGTTGGCCGAGGTCGGATGCCTCAGTACCCTCTCCAGATTGTCGAAGCAGTACATGTGGCGGTACTTTCCCTCTACCAGGCTAGGGTCGGCCATCGGTGCCGCCCGCCTGAGCGCCGACCAGTTCAGGAACCTGAGTCGGAGAAGGCGTCAGGTTGACCACACTCTAAATCTCTGTTGCGAATACATAGCGAATAAAAGCGCTCGTAGCGAATATATTCGCTACAACAGCGATAAAAAAGTCGGCTTCCACAGTCCTGTATTCGCTGCAGACACAAAAAAGTACACCCTAAAAAAATGGGGTAACACCTTACACCCTTTCCTCCCATATAACGCACCCCAAAGCTTCAGTTCGATGTACAGGGCACTATATAGAGTCGAACAGACGGCCCCAAATTTTACGAGGGGCTTGATAACAATGAGATATAATTTAATAAATAGCTAAAGTACGTATCAAATACCACAGAAAGAAAACACTGAGGTTTCGCAATAAGGCCAAAAAAACCTCGATTTCTTTTTTTTGTTGTTGTTGTAGTCAGTAACACGCACATTAACTATTTTAATATGTTGTACCACACGGCTATTAAGCCTCTTGTGAAAGTTAGTACCGTCAGATCGACGTCAGTGAGCTGTCAAATCGAACTGAAGTTTTGGGGTGGCTTATATGGGGCAAAGGTTGTGAGAATACACCCCCTTTTTTTACAGTGTAAAATAACAACGAATGTCGAGCAACCTAACATACAAAATTGGCAGTACAAATCGGTGCCTGCACGTAGCAATCTAAACTTTTTGCCAAAGGAGTATTTCACAGATCGGTTTTATCTCGTAAAATTACAAAGCGTATCTCTCTTTCTTAAAAAATGGGGCCAAAAACTTGCCAGGGTCAACGGTGGACGGTGACGCAGACGACCAAGTTCAGTAGCGGGGCGCGTTCGGGGCACGGTGTTTGTAGGACTTTCCAACAGCGCTCGAAAAAGCCGGTTCTTCTGTTTAAAAGTGTCCACTCCAAGTCGGTTAAACGGGGGGGGGGGGGGGTGATCAAGACCCTACTCAACTCGGCAAAAACTAAATCATGTCTGTATTCAGCAACCGAAAGCATCAACACCCAAACTCAACGGCTTGCACAGGATATCCAGTGCAACGGATCGCCTCTTGTTTTCACCAACTCGTCACACCAAGAACTACCAGGAACCCTCCACCTGCACGGCAAAGGATCACCAGCATCGCATACTTTCCCAACGCATCCCGCCACATCCGATCAATCGCTGTGACCAGTTGGCCTATGACAAGTTCTCCAGTGACAAGTGGACTTGTGACGAGTGGACCGATTCCCCTCAAGATGTCGTGGCATCTGAAACGATAGTCCACATGTTGCAGAGAAGGCTAGACAAAAAACTGCTGAGACTAACGAGCTTAAGGGTGAGGTTTCCGGGTTAAGGCAACACCACGTAGACAGAAGGCCTCCGCGCGCGTCATCCCAGTCAGATCGATCGAGGCGTGTGGTTGGGCACGAGAGCTGTGTCAGTGTTCGGCTGGGGATCGTGACCAATCAGCGCGTCGAAGGTCGGGCTCGGGCCCAATAGCCGAGTTAGCGCGATCCTACTCTGATGACGTTTCATAGAGGGATAGGAGACCATGCGGAGGCCTTCTGTAGATGTGGTGTTGGTTAAGGAGTACCGTGGAGAAGCTGGAAGAAGCTCGAAATGACCTTTTGTCTCAAGATGAAAACCTGTCCTCGTCCCTCATGTCACGTGGAAATCCACTAAATAAGGGCAAAAGGATCGGAGAAGGTAGCCGGAAAACGGACCAGCGAAAACTCAAGGTAGTCGCCGAGGGCATTGCAACGTCGCTGGACGATATTCTTCCAAGCTTTGGGCTAGGTACGAAGGATATTTTTGTAGAACACCTGAGAGGACTTCTACACAGAATATCCTATGATGACTCGGGACAGGCTCTCGTACAAGCGCATGTCAAGGAACCCTTTCGGGGTGGTGGAATAACGTCATTTAAGGAGTTATGCGAAGGAGACAGGAAGACTGTCCGCGACGTTGCGATGCTGCTGGATGATCATAATTTTGGCAAGCACTTTCGCGTAGCTTGAAGGGCTTGCCATCCGTGGCTGTTATAAACAGCTATCGAGAGAGTCTAGACGAGCGACTCGATATAACAAAAACACCAGGAGCGCCTCATGGAGCGCAAGTTTTGTTTAAGAAAGAGATAGAATATGTTGTTCAAGAAATTGCGAATGAAAGGCACATGACCCTCCGCGAGCTTAGTGCTCAGCCACTGATACATAAAATTGAAGGCGATGGATGCCGGATTAGTAGAAAAACGTCTTGGACGACACTGTGCTTTGTTGTGAAAGAACCGGGGAAGCAACTGCAAGCTCACAAGCTTAACCGCCTTCTGGCACTCGTGGAAATATCGGAAAACTACTTTTCCGTGAGGGAATCGTTTCAGAACCTCGTTTTGGAAATCAACTCTGTAATCGCTATCCAAAACATGCTTGTTGCGGGAGTTAATTTTCAGATCAGAGTATGCCTCGGATCAGGCTTAAAATTTCTTCTAGTGTTGATGGGCTTGCAGTCTGCTTCCTCAAAATTTCCGTGCCCCTTCTGCCGTGCAGATCCCAAAGAGAGAAGTGATCTCGACTTGTCTAGTAGTAAGTTTAATGAGCCTCCTTTAACCAGAACTCTGGTGCGCTAGCTCACGGAGTGCAGTATGCGACACTTTTTCAGGTTGAGCCAGCTCAAATTATACCAGACGTACTGCACATGCGTCTGCGAATTCTCAACCGCCTTCTTGACTGCCTACTGATTGAAATGGAGGACTTTGATTGTGAGGCAAAGGTTCTCAATCCTCGAGCGAAAACTGACCGTATGGAGAAGTTCATAGCTCTTGTGAATAGCTGTGGTGTTAAGTTTGATGTCTGGCAGGATCAACGAAAGGGCCGCGCGTTCACGTCTCTCTCCGGTAACGACTGCCAGAAGCTCCTAAAACAATTACCAGATAAACTAAAGGGACAACTACACCAGGACAAAGAGTCGGCAGTTATCTTTTTGTGGACAACGTTTCGTGACGTGTTAAAACTTTTCGAAAGTGATACATCTGGAAAGGACGCTGAGGAGGAGGCACGCGCCTTTTTTCGTACTTTCATTTAGCTGGAAAAAACTAAAAGGAAAGGCTATGGCAGAGATCGCGTAACGCCCTATAGACTCTTTTGCTGTTTACAAACATGAACCGCCTCCTGCGTCCCAAGCAACTTCCGGTTCATAAAAGTATGAACAAAGTCCACCCTAACACCGCTGTTTGAAATGTCGATGAAACGTTTAACCACCAATTCTCCAGGTGAACGCCAAAAGAACGAAGAAGCCCGAGATATGTTAAATATTTTCGAATACTCTTGTAAACCAACTTGCCTCCTCCAAGACGTTAAATTGACCAGCCGAGGGCCCTCGTTAAATCTCCAACTTTGATGTGCGTTTTAGCGCTTATGCTTTATAGCACTGGCGACATAGGCAAGCTCGACAGACTTGCAAAGACGGAGCGACCGGAAGTTGCTTGGGACGCAGGAGGCAGTTCAAGTTTGTAAACAGCGAAAGGGTCTATATTCATATTTTTGCGCACCACGCCCCGACCAAGCATATTTGATCTCAGTGTTTGGGCTGGTACTCAAGCCAAGGGCTAGAAAAGAAAAATTATGTCCTGAAAGCTCTCCACCACGGTAGATCGAACAAGTGGAGCCCTCCTGAAGACGCGCTTAAGCTTGCTAAGTGATCGGAAGCCTTTTCTGACTGCCCAAGCACGCGGGCATATGTAAAGTCCGATACTGATCATCGGAAGGGCGGGGGAATCGAAGAAAATCGAATAAAAAGACAGCGCTCCACCGCGGACTTAGCCACTAACTGCAGGGAGCTAAATATTGAAACCATGAGCGCTGGGCAGCTGCGAACAGAATTACATTCCTTGGACAAAATAACCACCACCAAATGCCCCTCGAAGCTTCGCGACATGTTGCGCAAAGTAATGAAAGACGCCGTAAGTTAATCATGCTTTTGCTCAATGCCTTGTACATATTGCTGAGTGCTTGTGTTCCGTTTAATATGATTGAAGAGCGAAACATGGTATAAATTATTCTGTGCAGTTTCCTTTAAACATTTTGCACCATGAGAGTATTAATTCCGTAAGTGTGACTGACGATTTTTTTTGTTATGTGGGATTTGTTTAATAGTGTATTCACTGCTCTATACCACGCACATTGTATATACTGTATATCACCTACATCTCACCTGTATTCGTTGGCCATTCCTTTTCCCGATAACAAAAACGCATAGATAAATAATCTTGACCCATGTGTGCGCCTGGTAGGGCCACATTTATATTCGCGTGCAATGTAGCATTATCTCACCTTCCTAGTTGTGCAATTCTCAGACGTCCCTGCTGTGGGTTTGCGCCCCGTAACAAATTGTGTAATACTTTTTCACACGAGTGCAATAAAATGAAGCAGAAACTAAGCTAATGTTTGCTGAAATTCTGACTATATCCGTTGGCAGCGGATATAGTCAGAAAAACACCCGCTGGTAAAATTTTGGTCAATTCGGATTTATCCGATAAACTCCGAATGTTTATGTGCCAATGCCCCCCCCCCCTCCTTTTTTTCACGGAAAAAAGTTTTTTTTTGCAATTTTAATAACACAGTGTCAATGTTCCTGGGAAAATGCCACCAAAACTATCTTTCAAATCTCGGACCGTTGTCCAAAGGGGTCTTACCACTTGTCTCGTCAAGGTTGATTCAGGGCAACAGGTCATTGTTCATTCGTGTCACGACAAAAGCCACTTTTTGGTGTTTCCAGTATGGGCCATGCCATTTGTGATTTACAGAACGGAGAGGGTATGTTTTTGTAACAGTGAAAGCTATGAACCATAGAGATCGTATAAAATAAGGAAGGAGGCACTTGAAATTTCTTTATTACGTTGTTAACCACTCTACCTCGCTCGGCCGCGGGCTGGATTGATGAAAGAGGATGGGATGACTACGAGCTTCCTAGTGACTACCTCCGGAAGTTTATTGATCTTAAGGTATTGGCGTTTATCGAAGCAACACTTGCGTGCCACTTTTGTCGTGGGACAAAATAGCATTGCCAATGGCACCAACACCAAATTCAACTTAAGAAATTTTAATTGATACAAGCCCGTTTTATTTTTTAACTGGCATACGTTTACATCCGGTTATTATTTATTTAGTTGTTATAAATAGGACACACTGCGAAATTAAACTCCGAATTTCGGAGAATTCGGAATCAAACAAATATAAACTCCGAATCTTCGGTAAAAAATAAACTCCGGAAAACACACTCCGACAAGAACGAGAGGCGAGGCTCTGAAAAGGGCGCTTCTCTGGTATCGCCAGAGGAAAGGGGTCGCTCTGCCTCCCGGCGCAAATCGCCCATTATGCGCTTATCTTGGCTTATCCGGCCCCGAGATGCAGCAACAATAGGAGTCCCTCCGCCGTCAAGTCAAGAGTGGGAGAGGAGGAAATGGGAAGTGTGACGAGCTTTTTTCCTGGTTGAAAAATGTTCTGCAGATCGGTCTTTGAGCGCCGCATGGTGGCGAGTTTTGAAACTAGCCCGAATGTCTCGGAATCTTGGCCTTGATATAGCCAAAAAACTATTGTAACGAAATAAGAGACTAAGGTTTGAAGAGGATGCAAGGGCTCTCAGGTAACGTCTGGTGTAAAATTCGACAGAAACAGCGACACGTAAGGGTAGAAATAAAACAGTAGAATTTAGTAATAAAGAAGTTCGGCTCGCACAGACACAAATTTATAAAAAAGCACCACGGGACATTACCACGAGTGCAAGCCAGGCAACCTAAACATGAACTGAAGAATTACGCGACGAACTAAAAATCAAATCAAATAGACTACGTTAATGCATTGAACAAATCTTCCGAGTACTATTACTAATACGGAGTTAGCAAAGACAAAAACATAGCAAAACAAAAACCTTCAGACTACTCGAAACGTTAATCGAAACTGAGCCCGTGGAAGGAAGTTTGCTGAAGCAAAACACCCGTAAAATAATAGAGACTTGCCTTTCAAACATTGAGTTCTTTTCGATTCAACCGAAACTCATGAAGCGTGTTGGATGTTGATGCGAGTATATAAAGGCTCTGTCGTCTTTGTCACCATGCATTAGATGCAATGGCACCACACTACACCAACGAACCCGCATGGCCATAAAGGAACTCCTCCGTATGACAGATCCCGCTGTCGCTGTTTGACTTGTCGTGCTGTGAAATAACCTCTAACCTCTAAAAAACGCAAAATATGCTTTGTTTCCCGTGCAGCAGAGACCTACCCTATTGAGAACCGCCGTCACGAGGACGGAAGGATATTTGTGTTACGATGAGCTTGACGAAGCTTGATTGAGTTGTTTGGACAGCGCTTTGTCTTGGTGTGACCAAATCATTGAAGTGTGCCCAAGGAGGCAGACGTCGCAGTATATTTTTTTTGATTAAACATCATGCGAAAAGCGTACTATAATATGTGCAATCATTTCTTTTAGGCAACACCGGAAGTGGAGTCGAACAGTGCTAGAAAGGAATTGATTCCTATTCGACAGGTGGACTACCGAGATTCAGTGGTATGCTCAATTATACTTACCAGTAACTGCGACGTTCCACACTTAGAGCTGTGGTTCTGATTAGGAGTTGAGAGGAATATGCTGTACATGCTGTTGTAATTAATGTCTACTTATTTAGCTACGTTAAAGTGTGTTCTAAGAAGGTATATTTACCTCTTTCCTGTGCACTCTATTGACACCTCCTATAGATAGTATTTCACATACAACTGATATCAATGCAGGCGTAAAAAACACATGAAATAAAAATTATTATTTTTAATAAAATTGTGGCCGCGTACATCAAACCGAGAGTGACGATTAGCGCACAATTATCTGAAATCAGTAAAGTCACTTTTCTATATATATTCGCCTTATCTGGATGATTCAATTTACATATATGTTGCCCGTCGTCAATATATTTTACATCTGTTATCATTCAGAGAACAAAATTTTGTTTCACGCTATTTTTTTTTAATGTATTCCGAGAGGAGACTGATACAGAAACTAAGGCGAGAAGAGCAGGGAAGTTCGACCCTGAAGTGACGTCGGCCTCGGCCCTGGGCGTGGAGTGCGAATCATCACGAACCGGTCTGCTAACGGCACATTATCGAAGGGTCACGTCACGTGCTTAATAAAAAGTGCGCGCCATGCCCTGATAGGCGCGGAAATTTCGACTTGTTTTTATTCTTTTATTTTTTGTTTGGCGTTCTCGTGATAGCCTAACTTTGCCACAAACCTTCAGGCACATATGGCAACGGGTACCAGATATGGTATACTTGAAATGCATGCAGCTACGGTGACTGTTTTATTTAGTAAGTTGACTCTAGGTAGGTAATATTCTAATGATCACTCTGTACTCGTGTCGAAATTCGGAGCTCACAAAACAAGGCCGAAGCGATAGGCGGGACGCCGCAAAACCTAAACGCATCACTCATACAGATGATATCTCTAACAGATGGCCGTATCTGTTTTGGAAAAGGAAGTGCGCGATTGAACACGGCCGACAAGGCCATGAGACTAAGCGATTCTGACTCCTTTCCTCTTCGCTTCTTCCCCTCGAGTAGGTGGACCGAAGCGAGGAGGGGAGAAGCGACGCCGCTTCCCTCATTTTCAACTGTTCCAGGAGAATAGTGACGTGACATTCCTCGCTTGATCGCGTCCTTCTTTTCCAAAAATACGGCCATCCGTTTGAGATATCGATGTATGAGTAATGTTTTGGAGTTCGTAGCGTCCTGTTAAACGCTTCTGTGGCTTTATTTTGCGAAAGTCAAATTTCGGTCCAGCATCCATTTAAACCAAGTGACGAATAGAAAAGGTGGCACTTGAAACTCCGAGTCCAGAACTAAACAAGCTTGCTAAAGATTCAAAGAAAAAATTTTACAATATCCCTGCTGGAAGATTGCGAAGATTATTCCTTTACACAAAGGCGGATCGGCTTCTTGTGTGGATAATTATCGGCTTATATCTCTCATTAGTACATGCTCGAAACGTTTTGAACACATTGTGTTGAAACATCTTTTGACGTTAATTAAGAATCCCGATATTTTGTATCAATATCAATTCAGATTCCGTAAATCTCTTTCTACAACAGCTCAACTTATTGAAATAGTACATGATCGTTCCTAAACCATAAATAATCGTGGTCAAACCGACATAATATTCTTAGACTTTACAAGAACTTTCGATAAAATGTCTCATCCGAAATGATTGCTCAAAATTGTTGCTTCAGTACTGTAATACCGTAAGGTAGTGTGCTAGATCCACTTTTGTTTTTGTTGTTCATAGACGACATCCGCTCTAGTATACCAGTCCCAATGAAGTTGTTTGCTGATGATTGTGTGTTGTATAACAAACTTGAAACTGTTCAAGATCAAATTAATCTAAACGATAATCTGCTCAAAGTCAAGCTTTGGTGCGACGAATGGCAAATGGTGCTAAACCCTCGTAAATCGTTTTTATATAAATAAAGAAAAAGAAACAGTTCTTAAGTTATAATCATGTCATAAGCAATACTAAAATTGTCCGTGTAGAAAAAAAAAGTATTTGGGATTAACGTTCACGAGTGATTTACGATTTAAAACTCACGTCGAAAATGTATCCACGCAAGCGGTCCAGGCGCTCTCGTATCTGAGAAGAAATCTCGCAAGTGCATCGCCAGAAATAAAAAAACTAGTTTACAAAACTTTGGTGAGACATGTTCTCGAATATGCAAAAACAGTGTAGAATCTATATACAGTAACAAAACGGCTTGCATCCAGGTTCCCTTCTTACAAATGCCATCGTTCCCATTCACCCACTGAACTTTGTAGACTGGCAAAACTCCCGCTTTTGAGTTCAGAACG
This sequence comes from Ixodes ricinus, assembly GCA_037355805.1. Classification (NCBI taxonomy): domain Eukaryota; kingdom Metazoa; phylum Arthropoda; class Arachnida; order Ixodida; family Ixodidae; genus Ixodes; species Ixodes ricinus. The sequence continues at coordinate 66,739 of JAZHYW010044237.1, read as the reverse complement.
AAGTGTGATTGCCAAAAATTATTTTTCCTAATCCTTCATTGTTTAGTTAAAATCGACAAGAAGAATTGTATGGATTTGCATTTTGGTGAATGTACGCGACACCGTCATAGCGTGAACATAAAAGAACCAGCCGTTAAAATTGATTGTTTTCAATTTAGATTATTTCCAGGGGCAATTGGAAATGGAATAAACTTCCTATTGAAACCGTAATTTTAACAAATGTTTGTAATTTTGTGAAAAACATGAAAAAGCGTAGCGTTTAACAATATCCCATAAATTTGATTTCTTATCTGTTGGTCTGTATTGATTTTTTCTTTTTTTATTGTGCATGCATAAACGTTTTTTTTAGAGCACATTACCACAACTGTAATAGCCCTGCAAGAGTTGACCGTACCAATAAATAAATAATAAAAAAGGCAATAACAAAGCTCACTACTGTTTCACCGGTTTCAAACACAAACTAAACTACCTGCAGTGAGCAGGCTTGCAAGCGGGTGGGCGTTCCTTTAAACTGGAAAAACTGAGATTGGCAAAAAGACAGCGCGTAAAAAGGTTGCTAAAAGTCCACGAATTTTTCTGGGCGGCTTTAGCTCTGCGCTTGTCCTCAGCACGGTGGAGGCTACATCGCGCAGAAAGCGAGCGTGACGTCGGGCGAAGTTCGTCAGTCATTCGTCCCATAATTCGCTCCATGGAGTTAAGCCTTTAGAATATAGTAGTCTTTTGTGGGACCCTTATACTAAAAAAAATGACATTGATACATTGAAAAAAAAGTGCAAAGACACCCTGCTCGCTTTATTCACTCCAACTAAAGGTGAATAACATCCCCAACAAAAATGTTCCGTACAACTATCGCAAAAAGGGCGAATAATCGCACGATTAATTTTTTTTTTTAAATTTGAACATCAACCTTAACTTGAGCCCGTACATTCGACCAGCTAGTACAAAAAGGCCAGGCAGACTAAACTGCTACAAATCAGTCCAAACATTCAATAGCCGAATAGACACCGCGAGCAATCCTATTTTGTAAGAACGATTGTAGTTTGAAACGTGTTACCAAACGAAATTGTGAATATAGAGAGTGTATCATATTTTGAACATTCCGCCACTCAGCTGTAAACCTGCTGGGTTCAGAAACTTGTACTACTTGTAAATGTATCCTCCTTGTCTACTTGAGATAGCTCTCAAGAAAGGGCTGACAGTATTCTCAAATAAATAAAAAAAACACCGTATTTTTTATTTTATTTCAATTTTGTTTAACCATACTTTATTTTTCAGTGGGCTGCAGGGTGGCAAATTTTGGGAAGCACTGACGTATAGCCAGCCGGCAACAGCCAGGTGCCGCCAGCAGAGTGAGTGCCCTCGATTATAACCTGTGTCGTCCTAACTTGGCAAACGGTGAACAATAAGCCCCACATTGCGTGCCAACGTCTTCGATATGCGCTACCTATGCGATAGCAACGCACACATATTGGAGCATGACATAGCGAAAAGCCTATTACTTCTTCGCAGTAAAAGCGCACTTCGGTGATGCGTAATCGCGTTCCGATTGGCCCGGCAGGGCCCTAGCTTCCGCCGTACTGGCATGTTATGCAATCACGGCTTCCAGGGGCCCTAAACTCGTCAGACACAAAGTTGGGGACGAAGTTCACGGAGCGCACTGATTGGACTATACCAACGATGACTTCGCGCTTTTTTCGCCGGCGTCCAATTAGCGCGCTCCGCAAACTTTCGGCTCCAACTTTGTGTTTGACGAGTTTAGGGCCTCTGGTCTACCCAGTATTTCTTTCTTCAAACACTAGGCTAAGCGGCGCCACTAGAGCAATAGCTCACGTTTGAACAATGCCGCCGCAACTCCTAGGCATACCCAATGTTTCTTGCTTCAGGCGCTAGACAGCGCCAAACCAAACAGCATTGCAGGTTGCCTATGGCGTGCTTTTTCTTGCGCCGCGGACTTATCCAACAAAGTCCAGCAATGTCATGATTTATACTCCATCATAGACGCAACTGTTCGGCTTGCCCGAGTGATAAAACCGTGTCGCGAATTGCTGGGCAATTGTTACACGAGGAACATTCTGATATCTCTCCGGAACGTTACCGAGTCCGGCACCTACGTTCACGGCGCTCTCCATTCAGATAACACGTGCCATATAAACTAGATTAGCAGTTCCTGGAATGAAGGTAATGGCTCTAGTCGAGGTTTAGAGCCTGGCGGGTTTCCAGAACCTCCCATACTCACCGGAATCAGGCAGTCAGCTTTGATCACGTCACCTTTCCACCAGAGAATCAGCGTCGAGTTCCGCGGTCGATTTTTTGGGCTTTCCGATGTGTGGCGACCCCTGACGAGCCAAAGGACGTTTCACGTTAAAATAAAGCCCAGGAAAACCGTCATGACTTCTCCACTACTAACAACTGTTAGCAGAGAGGAAATAATTGGAATCGAGTTCTTTCTTCGAGATGTCTCGTCTGTACCCTCAGCGTTTCTCAATGTCAACTGTGGTGATTATAATATGTTGTAACGAAAGGACTGCAGGAAAAGTTCAGCCTTCACAAAAAAAAGAAGAAAAAACGACGTATGAAAAGACGCTTCTCATAATGCACCGAGGCGTATTGGGCATCAGACATTAGCCGCAGCTTTACTCCTACGAACTCCAATGCGTTTCTCTTTCCCTGGCGTCAGTAAAATGGTGCGTTCGTTCTAAATCGCTTAGTTTTTGTAGTTTTTAAAGGGAAGCCGGAAAGGTTTCCCTTTCACGAGTGTCACCGGTGACACTCGTGACGTCACAAGGGTCACCGGTGACGTCACGAGGGCGACGTTTCGGCATTGTGCCGACACGTCACCATGCCGGAACGTCACCGCGGTGCATTATGGTACGTTTCCCATAATGCACCGCGCGGATGTTTCGGCGGGTGACGTTTCGGCACGGTGGCGTTTCGGCACCATGCCGAAACGTCACCCTCCTGACGTCCTCCGTGGCCCTGGTGAGGAGGGAGGAGGAGGAGTAGAGGCGGAGTTGCAGGGAGGATGAATAGGTGAAGAAGAGGGAGGAGGGAGGAGGGGTACACACTCCCTTCAGTACCCTCCCTCCTCTTAAAGAGCTGCACTCTAATTCGGCGTTACAGGGTAGTAAACGCCTTTCTTTTCTTGGACTTCGGAAAAACAGTGAAAGGTTGAATGTACACGCATTTTAAAAATGACGCAAGTAAAGTTTTTTTTTCTCAATTTTATCAATATGAGCGACATGATCGCCAATTAAAATTTGGCCGCAGCCCACCTGCTACTACATTCCGAGCGCAGGAGAGCACAGGAGAAGCAGGTAAAATCAGCAGAAATGACGTCATTGGTAGGGTCAGGTAATCCCTCGCTCGCCAGTAAAAGCTGGCTCGGAGGTGCAGGCGATAGATCACGACGTCTTGGACAGATAACAGGCGGCAGAAAGGCTCGCTCCAGTAATCTTTCTCTGAAGTTTTGGAAAATTTCCGGCAATTTTGGAAAATTTCTAATACCACTGCCAGTTACGATGTAACGCTCAAGGGCAATGACGGAGTAGATGTACAGTGTGCTCAACTATTAAATATAACGCGAGAGTGGTGGCTGAAACTGATATCAGAGCTGTCTAGCGATTGAATCAATGATGCGCCAGAGAATAAGGCGGCTCTTCTTGCAATTGTCGCCACTCCCTAGTGACACCTACGCATTTACCATGTGGGGCTACCCTATCTCGGTGATGTTGCAGCTTCGCTAATAAAAGCCACCTTCTTTAAACAAAACAAAAAATTATTGCCGATTTACGCATTTGTGATAGTTTCGGAGCTGCGTGCCTGAGGGTAAATAAATAAAATGAAATGTCCTGCGGCAATTCCAACACGTTTATTTTCTTTCCTTTTTGTTAAGTAAAGGCAGTTCACGTTTACTTTAACTCCAGAAAACAACAGCGGCATAAGCTGCCAAAGCGAGCCGGTAAATCACGCATGCAGTGTCTCCGGCCACCGCTGCCTCGTTATATTTAACAGTTGAGTACACTGTACAGGCTAATCGGTGCCCTTGTGAACTCAATAATGTGTTTGTTAGATTTTTTCCATACCTGTTACATCCTCCTGTCGAGTTCTTCCAGTCAGTGAATTTATTCAAATGCACCATGTTATTGTAGACTGTGAGGGTACTGTCAACATTATCCAAAACATAAAAACATCACTACAGCAGAGGTAGATAATATCCTAGTGAAGTGTATTCCAGCATTATAATATATAAAATAGGAACCACCCAATCAATTGAACAAAAAGTACTTCCAAGAGACTGGAAGGTGGTGGAGAAGGTGATTCCTCTGCACACATCTGACGATAAACATAATCCTCCTGATTTTCGTCTTATCTCTTTAACGACCATTCCATACAAAATTCTTGGCATGTAATTTATTCTAATCTTGTCAACCTTTGGGACTAAAATTTTTCTTTTTTTTAATAATTCAGCCCAGCATGTCTTCCGAAGGTTCTGTTCTTGCGAAACCAACTTTCGACCTTTACTCATGACCTTTACGTTACTGTCGTCCAGGGTTCCAGGACTGACTGCATATTTCTTGACCTCTCAAAAGCTTTCGACAAGGTTTCTTATGTACTTCTTTCACATAAACTTCATAACCTAAACTTAGACATTAATGTACTCGCTTGGATAAATCGTTTCTAACAAACCGCTGTCAATTTCTTGACGTCAACGGAACCAGTTCTTCAGCCTCTCGTGTTAACTCCGGTGACCAACAAGGTGGCGTACTCAGTCCACTATTATTTCTTACATATAAAAGATCAACCTATGCGTATCTCTCTTCTATTAGCTTGTATGCTAACAACTGTGTTATTTCTAAAAAAAAATAACGATTCCGACCTTTTTGCTTTTTAAACTGATATTAATAACGTAACACACTGGTGCACAGAATGACTTATGGAACTGAACACTTCTAAATGTAGGCCCACGAGAGTGTCTCGTCAAAGTAATGCTTGTCCCTCCTACTACATTAACCATTCCGCCCTCCCTTCTGTTTTCTCCTATAAAGACCTCGGTGTTCATATTGTGAATGATCGACCTTTTCTGGAATGCCCATGTTGAATACGTCACTAAAAACGCTAATCGCTTACTAGGTTATCTCAAAATGAATTTTTCGCTCACTCCTGTTTCTTTAAAGCAAATGTTGTATAAAACCCTAATTCGCACTAAACTTGAACATGCAGCCTCTATCTGGGACCCTGGACTCACCCTTGCGTCAGCTCTAGTGTCAGTTCAAAATCGTTCTGCTCGTTTTATTCTTTCAAACTATCACCGTACAGCCAGTATCCCCTTTATCAAAGCATCTCTCTCATTGTCTAGCCTCTCTTCTCGCAGAAAATTATATCGTTTCCGTTTTTTCACAAGATTTATCACTATAACACGGCTCTTCGCAGAACGTTATTTTTAGAACCACCTTACATATCATCGCACATAAATCACCAACTAAAAGTAGTTATCCACCATCGTAGCACCTCTATTCTCAATTACTCTTTTCTTCCCCTGACATCCATTGATTGGAATCGCCTTCCCGCATCAATAGTCTCGATAACTGACGGCACTGATTTTAGAACTGCAATTATGTTCCTTACCGATGTTCGTACCTTTATTTTAATGTATTCATGTAGTTTTTACCTTCTTCACTGATATTAATGTATCTTTGCCTTGTTAGCGTTGTATTCTTGTATTTTTGAATAACTAACCCATTCCTCTCTGTAATGTCTTCGGGCCCTGAGGGTAAATAAATAAAATGAAATGTCGTGCGGCGATTCCAACACGTTTATTTTCTTTCCTTTTTTTCAAGTAAAGGCATTTCACGTTTACTTTATCCCGAATCAAGTGTGACAATCGAATTCACGAGACATAAAACTACAGAAATTACGAAAAATCACACTCACACACGGACCACGTATTAGATATCCCTAGAGGACGTTTCGTTCCGTGTACAACCAGACAAACATTTTTGCAGTGTTTGCGAGATCTAAACTTACGAAACTAGCTACGAGAATAGTCGCTTATGAGATCGGCATTATGATTTTAAGCCCACGAGCGAGACACGATGCGTAAGAAATTAGGAAATATTCGCCGATCGAAAGCGTTCCACGGTTGCTCAATAGATGGCGCCGGTGTGCTCTTGTTTACGGCTCTCACCGTAAACGGTCGCAAGCCGTTGCAACGTACTCGGTCATACTCAGACGCAAATTTGTGAAACCAGCCTTTACGTTGCAAACACACTAAGTTTGAGCTACCCCCGTCACATGACTTGAAGAGCTAACGACGAAGAGCATCGAACGATCCGTCGTAGGTGGAACAAAGCCGTCGCGGAGGACGCGTCACGGGACGCTCTAAATCAGGGTTCTCAAACAAGTGGCCCGCGACTCGCTGGTACATGGCCCTCAGGCAACCGGCAACGAGTCCCGGCTTCCATGTCTCGAGCGCTGGAAATGGCATGCGCTTTAGTGATCTCATCTCGTCAATTCATTATCGCTCGAAAAGTAGCTCTGCCCTTGTAATATGGTCGCTAGAATGACTGGATAATCTCCCGTTCTCGAAGGCCTCTCTCCACGCAGCGAGATATCAGCGCCGTGGATGAAATTGCAGGGGCGCTGCGCGCAATCGGCGTGCAGTTTTAGCTGACCTTCCTCACTACCTTCTTCAATCTCAACAAGCTTAATGAGAAAAGCATTGTTGACTTTTGTGCCTCCTTAGCAAGGACAAATTTACCTTTGTTAAGTTGGGAAGTGCATGCAGTGGCGATAACAACAAGCATACTCGAGGTCTTCATCCGCCTCCTTTTCCGCCTTTACACCAACGCAGAGGACAACGAGAGGGCGATAAGTCGAGAATGCTTGAGGCATGTGAAGACCAGGATGTTTAGATGATTCATCCGTGAAGTGCTCGTTTACTCGTGTTTGTCATAATTTCTCCAGATTTCTTTTGGGGCTTGGTAACTGCCAAATTCTGGCAAGCCGATTGCTCAAAGCATCGCCACGCGCTTTCATTCCGCCGCAGTCACCGACGCGGGCAGCGGACGGAAGATTACACTCCGCTTGACCCGCTTGACGATAACTTTACGAACTGTGGAGGCTGCGGGCCCCCGCGACCCAATAAGAGTGCCGGAGCAAGGCACGTGATAACACTCTGTAATCGAGGCCACGGGTGCCTCGTTACCACCACAGCAACAGACCGTCCGCGACAAAAAGTGGTTCTAGTCTTCTTTTTCTTTTAACGACAATTGAACTCGCGCCAGGCACGTATCCAGGGGGGGGGGCCCCCCCCCCCCCCGAAATCTTCCATTTTCCTGGGGCCTCCTCTCCCCTCCGCCTCATAAAGCATTTTGTCATACCGCCCCCCATCCCCGAAACAAAACCCTGGCTACGTGCTTGACTCGCGCGCTTCAATACCTAACGGGAAGATACGAGGAGTAAAGAATAAATCATCACAAATATAGGAGTTTCAATTATATTGAAACCAAAAAAGTTACTGCACATTCGTATCCGCCGCCGATTTTTTTTTTCTCCTTGTAGCGCCGTGGTTGTTGTCAATTGCAGGCGATCTCAGCCGTGTAATCGGCCGTTTACGCTCAAAACATGTCACTGTGCCCTTGATTTAGCACCCGTCACAGATTCGCGGCTAAATTGAGCGTAAGGTTATCTTATAAACAGTTCCCGAAATGCTCGCTATTCTAGCGGACGGAAATGTTGCTGCGATGGACGTTCATCCGAAGTTCGTTGGTTTTGGAGCAGAGGACTCTTGGCTGGCAGATCCAGTTACTAGGGGCTCTCGAGCCTCGCATTTGGCGTAGTGACACAAATGCTCTTGTTACACCGGGTCACGTGTCTCGCACCGACGCTGTTACTGGGTCGCGGGGTCCTAGCTCCACAGTTCGCCAAGTTATCGTGAAACGGAGTAAAGTAAGAATATCTAGGGACCATACTTTTAACATATTCACAAAGTTTATACTTATCTGTGCCCATTTTTCTTGCTTTCCAGCTTCTTGAAATGTACAAAGATTCCGCTACTAGGCTGCAAGCGTGAGCTATTCGTTGAAGGATGGATTTCAGCTGCGCGAACTCTCGATCAGCAGGAGCAACTGCCAAAGATAAAGCCACGAGCTCGGAATTCTCGCTTAAAAAGAATACCATTATTAAAATGCAAGTATTTGTTCAGAATGTGTAATAAAAATCGCCAGGATAGCAAGAACTGTAAAATTAACAGAATTTTTTTAAGGACATGTTGCGCTTGGTTAATTACTCAGGGAATTCAGCAACGGGAACGACCGTGTACTTGTTCTCTTCTTCTATTAAAAAGGCTACCATGCACGTTGGCGGGGCGATGTCATTTTAATTCTTGTTATCACATCAGGTAAGGGCCCAAAGTAGTCATATAAAGGAATCAAATCTAAAGATGTCACTGTCAAAACATTGAGTTTACAAAGAGCACAATGCTCGTCGACCAATCGATTGGCCGACGAGCGCCCATTGTCACTAGCGCCACTGTATATGGCTCCTGTAGGGACCTAAGAATGGGTGGTTCTCATTTGAACCCGTTCGCATTTCTACCTTCTCGTTTTCACCTTCTCATTTCAACCCAGCGCAAAACAACTTTCGCTTTTCTCCCTTTCTCACTTAAACCGTTCGCAAAACAAACTTTCGGGTTTCGACCATTCTCAAAACGACTTTTCTCAATTTAACCCTTCTCCTTTCAAACTTTCTCAAAACATACTTTCTGGTTTTTGACCATTCTCAAAAGTACTGTTCTTTTCATTTTAAACTTTCTCATTTCAAAATTACTAAAAACACACTTTCTGGTTTTGACCATTCTCAAAACTGCTTTTCTCATTTTAACCGTGTACATGATCAGGTTAGGGAAAAGCAATAATTTACAGCATACACTCACGGGAAACCGAAATAAAGAAACCAATGACATTATGAAGTCCAGGCACCTGAAGCTTTATTACGCCTTGAAATGCTTTTTGGAGGATGACATCTAGAATCCATGCCAAGCCACGGCATGACGGACGACACATGGGCAAATATACAATGATCGTAGCTCTGTACGACAACTCCAACGCAGGTTGTAAATAATTCAATATCCTCACAGGGCATGCCAGATGAGCATAATTTGCATCCGATGATTCACGACTGAAATGAAGAAAAAAATCTGTGCCTGGTAAGAAAGCTCTCAAGCCACGCGACATCGCACCCACACATTTCAAAGAAAAAGAAAAAAAACTTCGCAGGGCCATTTTGTCAATGGCAGGATCTCCCTTTCTGACTTTCTAAGAAGGGCGAAGGCATTCTCTGGCCTTTGAATGGTCCGTGTTTTGTTGCTGCGGTCATCTTAAATAGTTTAACCAATTACCATAAAGTTTATGGAATAGACCTCTCAGAGGAAAAAAGCTCCATTTGTCGTACGCAACGGCAACCAGCGCCAGCCGCCATGCTGCAGGATGAACTCTATGGCTGCAGGGTAGTGGGGCGTCGTCGCATACGCTGCATAGGCCGTAGACGCTAGTTTGACTGCGTCAGTTCCACGGCCCACGATGCCAACATACCGCTGCGTACCTCTCTGTGAGCAGAGTAGGTATGTATTCGTAAATGTACTCGTTATCGGTTGACGGGCGTCAGTCGGGTGGGGATATTAGTTTGCCGTTTGCCTGCTCAAGTGCAAGAACGGAACACGAGACGTTCCCACCCAACGCTCCTTGGACGTTTGAGTCCGATGTTTTTAATCCCACTTTGTTGCGTTTGGGAGTAGAGTTTTTAAGGTTTAGCTTATTAGGAGAAATCAAAGCGTCAAATACAGATGTAACGTTGCTCGCGGTACCGCTTGTGGACATGACAGTTTCGCGAGGGCGTAGCTTCTTGTATGCGCGACCTAGGGTGCTTTCAACTTGCGCGTGTAAATTATGTGTTAGGTTAGGTCTTGTATGCGCGACCTAGGGTGCTTTCAACTTGCGCGTGTAAATTATGTGTTAGGTACGCACGAAGCCATACGACCACAGGTTTTAATGCCCCTAGGTATAGTTGCGTTTGAAAGCGTTTGAGTGCGTTTGACTGCGTTACGGCTACGCAAAACCAGGACATCCCTGCTCCTTATGTCGCGTGGCAAGCTGCTCCTTGAATTGGATTCCACGCTCCATGCGAAGCAGAGATGTGCCGCGGTGACTCGGCTTTCGTTTTTCGACGCAACGCAGTCACTCTCAAACGCAGTTGTGCGTAGGGGCTTTGCCTGCAGCGCGTACACACCTGTGCAGCGCATGATTTATGCAAACCAACATGCACGCGCTTGCAGCTTCTGCTTCCCTACAAACCTGCTGCTGTAGGACTACAGGTGTTTCAAAATAAAGTTTCGACTCTGAAATTGCCCGCAAAAATCAGGGACTCGACGTATAAAGTAAAAACTTACATCGAATGCGACTTTTAAAGATCAAATTTGCGCATTAAAATTTTAAATCTTAATTCCAAGTACAAAAACAAAATGTCCCAAAAAGGTTAGTTTTTTTATTTTTTCGTAGTTGAAGTAGAGACTTGACTTTTTATTCTGTAAATGGGACAAGTAATACAAAGTCGAGGCAAGTATTAACTTGATTCGCTTAGTTGCTGATTTTTGACGGGCCATTAATTGTAGCTTGTAGCTTCATTTTGAGGCACTCAAAAATAAGCGTCTCAACATAAAAGTAAACACATACCTCGAATACGTATTTTACTAGTCCCATTGACAGATTAAAATTTCAAGTCTTTACTTCAAGTACGATTTAAATAAAAAAACCTCGACCCATTTACTTTTGTTGTATTTGAAATTGGAACTTAAAATTTTAATGCGTAAATCCGACCATTAAAATACGTATTCTAAGTAAGTTTCTATTTCATACGTCGAGTCCCTGATTTTGGCAGGCGATATTATAGTCGAAACTTAATGTTGAAACACCCTGCTGAGAGGTTTCACTTGTTTTTATATTATTTATTGTACACAAAGTTATCGTACATAAAACACGTGATGGCTATATACTAACGATAGCTCTTGTGGGTCTACGTATTCGAAGAAGAAATGTGCAGTGTAGAAATTTGGGAGGACCGGGGAGCGGGGCGAATTTCTTGCTCTTAAAGTGATGCAAGTCATAAAAACGTAAAAGTCGCGTAATCCCGTTCAAATCGCACAGATCATCCAAAGTGGTACTTGCATTTTAGTAACACTTAATTTTGTATTTGCAGATTTCAAGTTTCCCCAAAAACAAGGAGAACTACGAAATATGGATCGCCCCAACACGAGGAAGTTGTAGCTTCTGTCGAAGGAGCGCTCTGACTCCGATCGGCTCTTGTAGAGTTGGGAAATGTCGTTCATCCAACCCGTGATACGGAAAACGCTACCTGCAGCCATACAAAGGCGAAGAGATCGAGGAAACGCAAGAACGCCCATGTTCAAAAAAACTGTACCGGCCGCAACGGAGTCCTTCATCAAGGCATTGGCTGTCCGATGTTGTCAGAATCGTTCAGCGTATTTTCGCTGTTGCCAGATTTTTAAAAGGGTCTGTTGCAGGTCATTTCCTGCGTTGATAATGCTTGCAGGGAACAAAGCTCCAGAATGAAGCTTAACCGAGCATGGGATCGCATTGAGGTGCGATGACTGATTCTGCAGCAAAAATTGTTTTGTACTATGCGTCTCGAGAAGAGCCGTTCAGCGGCCTAACAATTAGCCATATGGATTGAATGGCATAATGCTTTGGTAATCGCTTGTAACGTGACGGTATGGAAAACAAAATATTTATGTGGACATATTTCGAATGCAATGGATCCTATGCAAAAGGGTTAAAATGATCCATGAGGGGGTGGGCAGAGGATCGTTGGCCGCTCCCTGCTGGTGCTGCTCTTGAGTGGTGGCGGCGACGCTTTGTGAGCGACGAGGTGCACAGTAGGGCGCGAGACCCGCCGCGGCTGCCGCTTTGTAATGCTGCCGGTGCGGGCGATAAGCGATCGCCAGTTAGCCTTGATGTGGAACATGACATTAAGTGTTCGAATCGGTGCACACTGGCATAGGTAGACCACGAAAATGGATCGACAAACATGTTTGAATTGTAATAATATGTACAATGGCGACTCTGGCGTGATTTTTGTTTGTTTGTGTGTTTGTTTTGGTTTAGATCTGTTTTTTTATCAAATAACAATTGTCATGGAGTAGCCGGCACTTTTATTAATAGTACCAACAGCTCCATTATTCTTATTATTTTATTAACACAGAAAGAAAGAGACCGGTTGAAATTCCAAGAGCACACTAAAAAGGAAGACACGCATATTGTCAAACTATATGTTTAAACGATGCGGGTTGAAAAGCCAAGTACTGTGTTTTGAGACGGAGTTTAATTAAACAATAAGGGTTTAAATGAGAGCGAGTTCAACCGAGAAGGGCATAAATAAGAAAAAGGTTAAAGCGCAAAGAGCGTTAGGCGATTGGTTTGAAATACGGTGTTCAAATGAGAACGGGATCAAATGAGAAATTGTCGAAACACGAAAGGTTAAAACGCGAAGGGCGTTTTGAGAATAAGTTCAAACGAGAAGGGTTCAAGTGAGAATGGGTTCAAATGAGATGGGTATATATGAGAAAGGGTTAAAACGCGAAAGGTTAAAAATGCGTTAAAATGTCAAATCAAAAAGAAACTTTTGTGGGTTTACGTGCTAAACCAATGAAGGGGCATCTGGCAGGCCCCAACGGCGATTTAAGGATTGATTTAAACCACCTGGGGATTTTTTGTCGTGAAACCGAAAGCTCGGTTACGCAGTCAAAAAGGAACTCAAGTTCAATGGAGGTCGAAGAGCCATTTACGCATTTTATATCCATACCCGAACTAAGGAGTGTAAATTCCTTTAATAGTTGTGACTGCATGCATTCATGGACAATGTTACTGTACCGGACTTGGAGTCTGCAAATTTATTTTGTTTTTTGGTCCTAAAAAGTTTGGCACTCAAATAGGCACATACAGCAGAAGCGCTCCAACTAAAAATGCTTCAACTTTACTTTAATAGCTGAATGAAAGCTTTTGCAACATGCTCCTGGAAGGAATTTTGTTTCTGATTGTCTTTTCTTTCCTGCTGTACATAGATTTCTTCTGATTAGTTGAAGCACTTCTGCTGGCCAACACCCAATTCGCTTTTGGTTAATTCTTAAGTGTCTTTCGTTTTTGTAGGCTTGGATTATGATCATTCATCCAAGAAAGTGCTCTGGTACTTTGCGGTGAAACCTACTTGTGCCGCACAACCTGACCCGACCCATGTCTAACACGCCCTGGTGTTCATGCTGGGAATATTGCCGCCGAGAAAGCAACGCTTGGTCATGGACCTCTAGAAAGTTCTCGTTTATTCTTGTTCCGGACGTAACTTCTATCATTTATTCTAGCTTTTGTTGTTCTAGAATGTGCGTGTTCATTCTCGCCGCGAGCACGCTACGCTCGAACCTTCTCCGCCGAATCTTCGAGATAGTGAATCACTTTAGATAAGAGGCCCCCCCCCCCCCCGCGACCTTGTCGAGTCAGTCTCGCCCCAGCGTTCGACTCTGGTCTTTCGCCGACTTTGACGCCCGCGACGCTCTGCTGTTATCTTTTGTTTACTTTTTCTTTTATTAGTTTGGGCACAAGTTCGCCCCATTAAGCGTTTAGTTTACTTCAGTTTTCGTCGCCTCATCACTTGTCATTCGTGACAATATGTCGTCACGGTGGAAACAAGTGATTGACTACCATTTAACATGTATGTTGACCCTCAACATGGAAGTCAGTGCTTTGATTTCAGACTACCATAGAAAATACTGTGCTAAAGCTAACCCCCCAGGCCACCATGAGATGCACTAAGAGACAATCGTAATACTATGTATTTTAATTATCTGCAGTATTTACCCATCGGCTATCTCCGAGCGTTATACTTGTTGCGTGAACCCGTAACTTGGTTTATTGCAGCCGGTGAAACGTTTCTGCAGCCTCTTCCAAAGAAATTTGAGTTTCCGTTTAACATTTCTCTCACAACTCAACCAACTTCACCATAAAGAAAAAAATAATTACCATGAGTGTGCACGCTATTATGCAAATGGCTACATACAAGCACTCAATTCTGTTTTACACAACTATCACATGACACGCTTGCCTAAGTTTCTCAAGGCTTCATTTCCAGTCTGTGCATTATTTCCTAGTCTTATAAATTGCTTGCCTCAATCAAACATACAGTAAGCACACTCTATGTTTAGGCTCTTTTATTGCTATAAATCCGTTCTCGTTCTAGAGTACCTCATTTGGGTGAAGAGCTTTAGTGTATACGTTTTTTGTGGTCAACATTATCGTCCGATAGACTAAGTGCTGTTTTTATGCTTACAGGCAGTTCGTTTGATCCGCAGAAAGTGAAGAAAGTTCTCTTCAAGATCACTTAGCAGTTGCTAAGAAGTCGACATAGCCATCGATGCTGTCGTTTCGGACATGGGCCTGGGGAACCAAGCCATCTGGCGACTTCTCGGCATTACAGCATCACAGTTTTGCCTCTAAAGTGGTGTCATACATCCATGTGCTGGGGAGACAAGCCGGCAACTTCACTTCTTGGCAGATGCCCCACACCTAGTCAGGAATATTCGTGGTCATTTTACCAGAGGAAAAGTGTTCATCCTCCCAACTAATGTCGAATAAAAGTACAGCCTGTCATCAAACCGAGTATATTTTGCTGCTTGTAATAACCATTAAGTTGTATAACATAAAGCAATGAAGATAATTTTTAATATATCTAAACACACACTCTTGGCAGGTGCAACTACCCACTTATGAAAATTCAAAAAGACAACTTGGGTAAACCTGAATGTTTAATCGTTATTTCAACATGTTTGAGTTGCTACCATTACAATTAGTAACAGGATGCAACTAACGTCTAGTAGTGATGGAAGTGTTCCGCCATTTGCGGCACATTTCACCGGGAACGAAGGACTGCTACATTTCGGGCAAAAATGGTATTTTCGCTCGAAATTGCGTCACTACATGCGCCAAAATAAGCTTAAAGGAAAAAATGCATTCTCGGTGACCATTTATTATTGGTTCAGAGAAGTAGAAGGAAAGAATAATGGTACAAAAATCTATTTTACGGCGTCTCTACTCACCATATAGTTCGTTTCATCTTATGTCAGAGCACAGTCGAAGGCTCGAACGCATACAACCTCGAACACACATAGTAAAAGCACAAGTCACGGGACATTCGCTGCACTTGATTGGTTTAGCTGATGAAAGAGAACGTACAGAGAGATGACGAATGCCATTGTGTCGCACTTTAATTCTGTTTGATTTATTTATTTATTTCAGTACCCTCAAGGCCCTGGGGCATTACAGAGGGGAGTGGTACAAGACAAAAATTGAAATACAAACAATATACAAACACTAAAGCAGGTAGGCAGTCACCGCACTTTTAAACAAGTCAGAGGACGGTATGTCTACTAATTGCGCGGGAAGGCGATTCCACTCTGAAGATGTTTTGGGAATAAAAGAGTTATAATAGGCTGATGTAATGCAATGAGGAATTCCGACCTTAAATTGATGATCTACGCGCGGCGAGATGTAAACAGGATTTAACATTAGTTTGTTTTTTAGAAAAGTATTGGAATGATAAATTTTACAAAAAAGACACAAACGAGATATTTTTCGGCGTAAAGAAAGAGCAGGAAGTGATAAATTAGTTTTCATAGTTGAGACACTAGATGTGCGATGATAGTTAGTAAATATAAAACGGGCACCGCGATTCTGTAGGGCTTCAAGATCAGTCACGAGAGTTGAAAGACCCGGATCCCAGATTGCTGCGGCATAGTCTAGTTTGGAACGGACAAGGGTTTTATACATTAGTAGTTTTAGGGACACTGGGGCTAACCTAAAGTTTCTCTTTAGGTAACCAAGCATGGAGTTAGCGTTGGCGATAATGTGGTCAGTATGAGTTTTCCAAGACATGTTAGAAGTGATGTGTACCCCAAGGTACTTATAGCATGGTACAGTTACAAGAGGAATCTCAAAAATTGAGTAAATAGAAGATATAGTGCTTCGACGGGAGATATTCATCGCTTTACATTTGTTAGTATTAAGGGACATTTGCCATAAATCACACCAATCAGCCACAGCTTGTAAGTCATTTTGAAGAAGGGTGATGTCAGTAGTATTAGTGACTTCGCGATAAATTACACAATCATCAGCGAAAAGGCTAATAGATGATGATACACACAGTGGTAAGTCATTTACATAAATTAGAAACAACAGGGGCCCCAAGACAGACCCTTGTGGAACACCAGAAGTAACAGGTTTCATAGAAGAATTTACATTGTTAGCATGAACGAACTGAGAACGATTAGTTAAAAAACATGTTATCCAAGACAGCACGTTAGGATCGAGATTGAGTTGACTGAGTTTAAAGAGTAAACGTTTATGAGGAACTTTGTCGAAAGCTTTGCAGAAATCTAAAAAAACACAGTCAATCTGGGATCCACGGTCAAGTATGGAAAGCACATCATTAGTGAAGGTCAGTAGTTGAGTCTCACATGAAAGGGATTTACGAAAGCCATGTTGGGATGGAGAAAAGAAGGAATTAGAGTCCAAGTAGTTAACCAAATGAGTGAATATTATATGCTCTAAAAGTTTACAAGGTGTGCTGATTAAGGAAATGGGGCGATAGTTAAGAGGACTCTGTTTATCGCCTTGTTTATGGAGTGGAATCACCTTCCCTATTTTCCACTCCCCAGGCAATACACCAGATGCAAGCGATTGCTCAAAAATTTTAAAAAGGTAAATTGCGATATTATTTTTAGTATTCTTAAGGAGTGTGGAGGTGACATTGTCAACTCCAAAAGACGAAGATGTTTTTAAGTTATCAACCAACTTTACAATTCCGTCATAGTCAATTACAAGAGGATCCATAGGCAAAAAGTTATAATTCAGGTACACAGGGTGGCAGCAATCATCATCAACACAGAACGCTTTTACAAAAATGTCATTTAAAATGGAGGCACAATGGTCATTTGGAATAACAACACCATTATTAGTGAGCGAGATATCATTCGTTTTGTTTCCATTCATAACACGCCAAAACTGTTTAGGACTGTTAAGTAACATGGAGGGTAAGGTCACATTAAAAAATGTTAGTTTAGCGGCCTTGATGGCTAGTTTATAAACATCCTCAGCTGCGTAATAAATTTCCCAACGTGCATCACTACAAGAAAGCTTTGCAGAACGGAACAAACGTTTCTTTTTGTTGTTAAGGCGCTTAAGTGTTACATTAAACCATGGAGACAATGAATTTGTTTTGATGGACCTATATGGAATGAATAAGTTAATTAGAGATTCTAATTTATTTTTAAATATGGACCAATTGCTTTCAACTGAGCGGTCAGAAAAATTAGGAAGGAATTCGTCAAGGAAGCTAGCTAATTCGTTATTTATAGCACCAAAATTTGCTTTACTATAGTCAAAGAAATGTTTTGTTGACTTACTAGCATCAGACATTGGTGTAAGTAACGAGAAATGTATAATGGAGTGATCGCTAATACCCGGTAAGTAGGATATGGAAGAGGCAAGGTTAGAGTCAGAGGAGAAAATGAGATCTAGTACAGTGGCCGAAGACACAGTGACTCTAGTAGGTTCAGTAACAAGTTGCGTTAATGAAAAATCCAAGCAAAGATTGAGGAAATCAGAGTAAATTGCAGAATTGCAAGTGGTAGTTGGGAATGCTCCTGACCAGTCGATCAGGGGCAGATTGAAATCGCCAAGTAAAAATAAAGGTGAAAACGGAAACCTAGATGTAATTGTGCATAACGCATCATGCAGGGCAGAACAAAGAGTTGTGGACGCATTAGGCGGACGATAACAGGCACACAAAATAACATCTCTATGGGCAGAAATTAAACGCACGCAAACCAGTTCAAGCTCGGTGTTAATACTTATTTGGTAACATTCCAGATTTACATTCACTGCGATTAGAACCCCACCCCCGCCTATCAGTTCGGTCACAGCGATAAAACCTATAACACTGAACGCAATCAAAAATTTCATTATCGCGAATAACACTCGAAAGCCAAGTTTCTGTAAGGATAACAACGTCACCCGACGCCGCGTCAACGACGGAGGACAAGTCATCGCGGTTGCGAACAATACTTCTTATGTTTGTAAACAAAACTGAAATATTTTTTGAAAAAGATTGGGAACGAAATGGTTTCTTAATCGCGACATTTTTTAACTTCAAAGTGGCAGGTTTGTTGGTCCCATTAGCTCGTAAAGTCGGCTGTGGTGTCGACTTCAGGTGAAACGAAGTTTGGCACTGTTCGCGTCAACCTTCACATCTCGCCAGCGTGCACGCGACGAGCTTCACCGCTTTGCACCGGAGTGCTAGGAGCAACGGCTGACCTGGGGCCCCAATCTTGACACTTGGTGAAAAATCGGCGAGAAATCCGGCGGCCGTGATTGGCCAATGTCACACTTGACCTTGGAACCGGCCGTGTTCTCGCTGACATTTTTGCCCAGTGTCTAATTTAGGGCCTCTGGGTCAGGGCTAGCGCGATAGGCACGGAATTTACGCTCAGGATCATTGCCGGTTGACCTTCTTTGTCCTGATTGTCAATTAATACATAATTAAACAAAACAAAAATTGAGCTGAGAAAGAGAGAAGAAAAATACATGTATTTGAATAAATACGGTAGTCCCTGTAGATGCCGTGCAGCTGTCGACCGAAAAGAGCACCGAGATTTGACTAAACTCTGATTCCAACGCTGTTAAGAGTAGTGTCACCTTTAAAGCACAGGTGTATGCTTTCCTAATCTATGTAGGTGATTATTTTTGCAGTTTGATATTAGAGTGTCGAGTTTGGTAGGTTTATAGAACTTGGGGGACGCGTTTTTATTGATAGACATGTAGCGGAATATATGCTAGTTCTTGCTGGAAGTTTAGAGACATTTTTTTTTACAGGAGAGAAAGAGTTAGATCGATGGCGTATAAGAAAGAAAAAAACGTCAGTCATTATGTGCCTGTGCGGCGTTGTCTCGCCGTCGATATACTTACAGGATAAAAAAACTAGTGAGCGTAAAATAGGGAGGAGAAAGAGGCTATATCTCAAAAGAAGAGTTGCGCTATGATTTAGTTTTCGATCATTTTTATTACCCAATGCAAATGGAACCTACTCTGGCCAGAGCCTTATTTCTAAAAAGAAGGCTGTGTGTTCCTTTTGCGTCATATCTATTTTTTTATCGCAAAGCGTTATAAGCAATATGTTCCAGTACAAAGAGGGACCGTCAATCATTATCATAGATGAACTAATTTAGATATGCAATCACTTTTGGTAATTTTTGAGTGATGTGCTAACAGATGTTTGAAGTGCTGCAAAAGCATCAGCGGCTCTTCCAAGCCAATATTTCGCATGCCTCAGAACATGCTACAAAAAATGAAATGCCCCTACTATCACTGAATATGTTTCAATCTTTCACACACATCACTTTTCATTACTAAATGTTATATTATATTCCTCCCTATCCTTATCTGATGTGCAAGATGACCTTAAGAAATAACAAAATTAAATGGTATGCTCCGCTGACGTATGAATTTTTACATATCTTCAGGTTTCATTGGAACATGTACCGAAGCTCGTGGCTATCGACTCGACGATGGGTTGAGGTGCTTCTCCTTGATGTGTGGAGCCATTTTCAGGTTATGCTCGTGGCAAAACCTGAAAATGGCTCCACACATCAAGGAGAAGCACCTCAACCCATCGTATTTTGACAAGATCAAGGTGGGGTCTGCTAACGCCCTCTTGAACCATGCAGCTGGGGCCGCCGTCAGGTATCTTGTAGTAGTAGTAAATTGAGGTTTTATGGCGCAAAGCAACTAATGCTATGATGCGCCATCTTTATATGTGCCATCTTGTACAAGAAGGAATCATGGCCGAGAAAGCTTTAACAACAACCTGGTTCCTGGCGCTAGTTTCCATATGGTTTTCGCTGATGACTTCGTGCACCATAAAACTTGCAATGAGTGAGCTCAATCACACCAAGCACGAAAAAGCGGTCACTGTCCTCAAGGAAGTGGTGTACATATTTTCGAGGCTGTCGATTTACAAGCAAGGACCGAGGGGATGTTTCAGACCGTGTCAGGCTGGCATGATAGTCACAACGAAGTCTGCCCTCAAGCTTCAACAGCTGTACCTGGAAAAGAAATTCACATTTCTTTTCATGAGTCGTACGACAAACGACTGTCTGGAAAATCTCTCCAGCTTGATTCGCCAAAACCAACCCTGTTCCCCGTGCCCTG
Source organism: Ixodes ricinus (assembly GCA_037355805.1). Classification (NCBI taxonomy): domain Eukaryota; kingdom Metazoa; phylum Arthropoda; class Arachnida; order Ixodida; family Ixodidae; genus Ixodes; species Ixodes ricinus. Next base: position 46,418 of record JAZHYW010044237.1, on the reverse strand, counting down.
AACTTCAAAGTGTCCCTTCGACTAACAGCACTCAGCCAGTTCTTTGCTCCATGCAAGTCTAGAAGCTATGAATGAGACCCTGCAGAACATCTTCTCAGCTACCTGAAGACAAAGCCGCCACAGCAGAAGAGCTCAATTGATGAAGATTCCTAGCTTTCAGACTGCCTAGCTCTTAAAATCAATCTAGCAAGAAGAAAAAGCGCTTCTGCAATATGTTGCAGGGTATGCTGCACGAAATTTGAGAAAGAACCACACTTTGTGTTCACCTCGCACAGCATGCCTTGTGGACCAGAACAACAAGAATCATTTAGAGCTGACGACCCTCAAGTCTTACACAGAAAACAAAGGAAAATATTTCCTTTTCATGATTTCGGCTCCCTGCTTCTCTCTGCTGCAAAATGCAGAAGTATTCTCCCAGTGCAATAAGAAGAAACTATACCTCACGGATATCGGGTGACACATTCGGAGAGGAGTACCTGAAGAGCCACCACAGCGACCTCCCTCAGTGCCACGACATTTCAAAGAAACTGATCGGTGAATTTCGTCTGCTAAGATTGCGGATTGCGCTGCGCCAATTTGCTGCGAAACTGGTTGCCATCAAGAGAAGAGCAAAGTGTGGAAGCAAATCTGTTGGAATGCATGAATCCGTGATAGTTGTCAGATAGCTCTTTGAATCTGTAAAATATATTGCGTAAGAGAGAACGTCTCGGCATCGCAGAATCATGATTTCAAATCTCGCATGGCCTGTCATTCTCGCATGGCCTGTCATTTATATCACTACCCTTCAATTCTAGGAAATGCTCTCTTGGTTGTGTTAACACCATTTTGCTCACCTGATTTCCAATTTTCTCTTATATTTTGTGTTTTTTCTGTAGTATAGCTGCCTTCTGTGTTTTGATAGTCAAAAAGGCAGGTGTTAGTCTTCCTTCATTATATCCAAAGTTGTGCTGGCATATCTCATACAATGCCCAGTTCTTTATTTTAAGATGAAAGTCGGCACAGTTGCGAGACTTAATTTTTTAAGCTGTTGAAAAGTTCAGTTGGTTCTTTTGTTTTTCTTCTGAAGCTTTGTGAAATGGTTTTGTCAGCGTTTTTGGTGTGGGATACCAATCTGGAAATAAAATTGCTGTTTTATTGCAACAGTGACGGAGTTTATGCAGTGCAATCCACTGATAACGATAATGAGAAAACACGAAAATTCAATCGTTATAACTGATTATCGTGGCATATGGAGTGGAAATTGATCGTTTCTAGTCGAGAAACTCTTATAAACTGCTCGTTAAAATCGATACATCGTTATATGTGGTATCATTGTATGTGGGTTGCACTGTACTACAGACGTTTGATGTCAACAGCTCGCAAACCAACTAGAAACAAGGACCACATATAAATGTAATGTTTTCACTCCCGTGATCGAGGAAATGGGGTTGCAGTCAATGGACGATCGAGTAAATTTTGTTGCAGTGTAAATTATAACCAGAGCTCCGGGTTGTCAACATATCTCGCGCAACAGAACGTCGAAGCAAAATGTTAAGCCCACTCGGATGATTGGAAGAAGGCATGCATTTTGCAATGCATCTGAATGGCAGTGCAGTTTCGTCAATATATTATACCTCTCCAAACACACTTTGTGAACTACAAGTGTTTGGGAAGCTAAAACAATTCTACAGGTAAGCTGATATGAGTGGAGCCAGAATGGACCGCGCTATATCAATCTCCAAATTATTATTTTATATATTGTCCCCACTCGGGGTAAGAACGTTTTGGCGTTCGTGGTTTTATATTCCATTTAATCGAAACGTTTCTAAAATATAAAAAAATTATTTTCAGGAACTTCAAATTATTTGGATTTGTGAGCGTTCTTCTGAAGTATTCACAGTTCTTGTTGCATTCTGTTATAGCGCCGTACGCCGATCATGGTTTTCTTCGCCGCGTCATCCCCTGTTGGAACCGAAGATTGGAGACTCAGCAAGCCGTGTGTGCCTCCCCCTGGAGCAAAATCGACTACACGTGCCACGGACAGCGACTGAGGCGACACCGCAACATCAGCGTAAAAGAAGCGACAACCACTACCACAGCGGGATTTGCGACCGTCCTTCTGAAGTATTCACAGTTCTTGTTGCATTCTGTTATAGGTAAGCCGTCACTCCCTCCTAACTACGAAACTTTGTGATTTCTGTTGCTACGGTTGCAAATCCCAGTAGTGTGTTTCTGTGGCGTAAGTTAGAATGGGTGACGACTTGTCAACTTACCGCATTCAAATCGGCCGGTACTTTTCTCGCACAAGTACGAAGACAAATAATAGTCCACTTTTTCATCACTTAGCATTATACGTTCACACATGGTGCCCGGATGCCAAAATTTTGTTGATGTGTCTGTGTGTTGCACAGCTGGTAATCTGTGCTGGTGACGTGGAAACAAGCCCCTGTCCCGATAACGTGGAAACAAACCCCGCCCCCGATAAGCTGGATCAGATACTAGCAGCTGTGAAGGAATCTGTAGAATCAAACAAACGGTAAACAACACACAAACTAAACGAAATCAATGCAGGCATCAGTGATATCAACAGCCGTGTTTCGAAACTTGAAGAATCTATGAGTGAGATTGCAAAGTTAAAGGAAGATCTGGTTACCGTGAATGAAGTTCGGCAGGCGGACAGCCCGGTGAACCTCGCACATCGGAGACACCAGGCACGGACCAGATGAAGACGGACTTACCGCCCCTGCCCACCCGCTCGGCTCCCCAGGCAGAACCCAACACCGACGCCTTAGTTGCTGCGCTGCGCAAAAACATTGGACACAACAGGAAATTACCGACAACAGAGCCTACCACGCCAGCGCACCGCGAAGTGACGAGCTCGAAAACGCCGCGCCTGGACGAGGAGACGCTCAGCGTCATACGAGAAGTCAGAAGAGCGCTAGCCGAGGCTTGGCCACGCTTCGCAGAAAGCTTCAAGAACCTCATTTCGGAGACGATTGCCCAATGTCTCACACCAACCGTCGCACCGAAATAATGGAAGCGCACGGGACGAGCGCTCGTCCCGTGTGTTCCTTATTCAACGGGCACTTTTAGCGGATTATTCGGGGTAAACACCCCCAGCTTTCGCCGAAATGTCCGAGAGCGTTACCAGCACCGGTTCCTCCAAGGACTTGCGACCGGAAGGCGATATCTTTCGTTTTTCCGGGGGAACTCGACAACTCATGGCTCCACGGCCGCTAAGCCTACTTCCCACTGGAGCAGGCAACGACTGCAACCCGTTCTCCGTTCTTCCAGACAACGCAAACGGACCTCACGAAATCCCCGCACCCGAAGACAGCAACCACGACACCAAGAAATGGCGCACGGGCACGATGAACACGGCCGGGGGACGCTTCGTCAACGCAGCGTCTCATGAGGCTGCCCGCCGGATGGCTACGTGGGCTAACTCTGAGTCCATCGCAAACCCCGCGGACGCCGATGAGGATGGCTGGACGCCCGTCACACAACGCAGAATAAAAGTACGTACCACGAACTACACCGTCATTCTACGGCCGAAGCAACCGATCAGGATGGCGGCACTCTCCCCGAAGCTCTTCATAGACGCGATCAGGAGCGAGGCGAACAAGATTCGCGTAACGACCGGTTTCAAGGTTAGCGTGCTGCACAGGTCCAACACGATCGCCATAGACACCTCCAACCCCCAGCTAAGAGACCATCTTCTTAAGGTGGAATCTTTCCCATTCGGGGGCGAGACGCCAATTCTAGTGCAAACCTACGAGCCAGCTAGGCGAGAAAACGCCCGGGGCGTTATCCATGGCGTCGACGAATCGAACGCACAGGCACTACAACGAATGATCACATGTCCTCCACACCGAGTTCTCTCGGCGCGACCCATGGAACCGGCAGAACACCGACCCACCAGCTACATCGACTGGGTTCTACCCCAGGACACGTCACTCGGGACTATTCAGCTCCTGTGGAAGCACCTCTGCCTCTTCGTCCACACAGACGGAGGGCCTGGAGCCCTGCTTCTACACGGCCCGCCAAGGAAAGAAATCCCCCGTGTCTCTCCCCCGCCGCTGCTGATGCCGTAGGACAAGAGCAGCCTCGAAAAGGCCTAATAAAGACGTTTACAAACAAAAACAAACCGTGAATGCCGCAATTCGCGAAGTAAGAACTGAAGTAAATACCATATCTCGAAGACAGCGTGAAAGTGAAGTCTTGTCAGATGAGCTGAACAACCAAATGAGACGCAATAACCTCATAATTAAAGGACTCCCAGAAAACGAACGTGAGAACTGGTCGGATTCCGAACGTATTGTAAAAACGTTTCTTTCTTCCAACCTACACGTGAATGTTTCCGAAATTGAGCGCGCACATCGACTGGGCATGCGGAAACTTAGTTTTAACAGACCAATCATCGTTAAATTCTTGAACTTTAAATGCAAGGATGAAGTAATTAAGAACGCGCATAAACAGAATGACGCTGCGACCCCTGGTGTATGGATAGAGGAGGACTTCTCACCAAAAATGCAATTAGTAAGGAAAAAACTACGCGACTTTGCAAGACTAGGATTCGGGACTGGTAAGTTCAGGCTTTACTACGACAAAATACTCATAAATAATTCCTTCTATCGGTACAACTCGGACAATGACTGTGTGATAGAGAGCCCAAAGGCCCCGCCCGCCGAAACTAGGGCTTGACTAGGCGATAACAAATACAACAAACGCAAGATAAGACCTTGGGATCAACTTTCTTTGATCTTGGCGAATTTTAGAAGTTTACTTCCCAAGCAAGATAATTTGTTTTGCAGTATTGAGGCCTGTTCAGCCGATGTAGTGGTGGGTACTGATACGTGGCTTTCTAAAGAAGTTACAGACCGTTAACTCAGCATATCAGCATCGTTCCAAATTTATAGGAAAGACAGGACTGAATCTCGAGGCGGGGGTGTTATCATTGCTGTTAAAAGTGAATTAACTTGTTCCTTAGTTGATATTCCCAGTTCTCTTGAAATCTTGTGGGTGACTGTACGGTTAAACTGTAAACCTTGTTTGATTAGAGTGCGTTATCGTCCGCCCGACTCATCATCTGACTCTGCAGATAAGTTAAATGCTAGCCTTGAACAAGTACATACCAAATTTCCAAACTCCCCTGTCATGCTTACTGGTGATTTTAATCTGCCAGGTATCAACTGGTCGACACGAGAGGTGGATAACTGTTGTGGAAATAAACAGGAGTACGAGAGGTTCCTTGATGTTATGGAAGCCTTCCAGCTACGCCAAGTTGTCAAGGAGCCAACGCGTATTAACTCTGTTCTAGACTTAGTTCTAACAACCCACCCAGAAGCTATTGATGTCAATATCTTAGAATATATCAGTGACCATAATATGGTGCATTGTGTTTTTGCTGCTCCTGTTCAGAGACGTGAAGTTTCAAAGAAACAGATATTTTGACTACTGAAGGGCCGACCTTCAATCAATGCTTCATTTGTTGTCCAATTATTCTTTTAATTTTTTGCAAATTTTGAACAACCGGTCTGTGAATGAAAATTGGGTGGCCTTTCGTAATAAAATAAATGAGGTGGCTGAACTTTGTATCCCGAAAATTACTATTTTTCCATGTGCCAGTAATCCTTGGTTTGCGAAAAATGTGAGACATTGCATTATTTAAAAAAAAACGATTTTTCTCAAAAGCCAAACACTCGGATCTTCATAGTGACTGGGAGACTTATCGCGAGCACTCAAGATGGTGTAAAAAAGAAATAAAGAAAACAAAAGCTAAATTTTTTAACCATGATCTGTACAACCTCTTTCATTCTAATCCTAAAAAAATTTGGAGTGTGGTAAACCCAAAAGCCAAAAATGCAGCACCTTCTATCCAGTCAGAAGAGGGAACTGTTTTGGACCCCTTAGAAACGGCTAAGGCGTTCAATTCATTTTTTGCTAGCGTGTTCACAGATTATATGACTCTACCCGATACTACTGTTCCAATGGCTACAGTGACCGCTCAAATGAACCATTTCACTATTACCAGTGAGGGTGTCGCCTGTGCAATAGATTGTCTTCCAACTAATTCGAGCCCTGGTCCAGATGGAATAAGTACTAAACTACTTAAACTAACTAAAGATTGTTCCAGCGTCCTCCTAGCAGTGCTTTTCAAACAGTCACTATCAACTGGCACGTTACCAGACGACTGGAAACTAGCCCATGTTGTGCCAACCCTTAAATCCGGCAACCCTAATTCCCTCACAAACTACAGGCCTAGTTCGTTAACTTGCGTATCTTGTAAATTGCTTGAACATATTTTTTCTTCCCAGATAATGAATCACCTAGTGACTAACAATCTTCCTTTTCAAAATGAGCACGGTTTTCAACGAGGACGCTCCTGTGAACTTCAACTTTTTGAACTAGTTACTGACCTTCATTCTAGTATTCACTCACCCCTCAGCACTGATGCAGTATTTATTGACTTTTCAAAAGCTTTCGACTATGTCCCCCACAAACGACTAATACATAAACTAAGAGGAGCAAAGATAGAAGCAGGCATTGTTAAATGGATTTCAGGCTTTCTTTAAAATAGATACCATTGTGTCGTTATAGATAACATTGTCTCTCCTCCTGTCTCCGTTAAATCCGGTGTTCCCCAGGGCTCTCTCCTCGGGCCTTTACTCTTCCTCATTTATATCAACGACATTCATACCAACATTACTTCTACCATTCGGCTCTTCGCAGACGACTGCGTCATCTATCGGACCATAACTTCTCCCTCTGACAATGATGTACTTCAAGCTGACCTCGGGAAAATTTCAAGGTGGTGTTCTCATTGGCAAATGCAGATTAACACAAAGAAAACTAAATGCATGACTTTCACTACAAGAAAAGAAGATAACCTAACATAGTTATATAATTAACAATACAGATATTGAAAGGGTACAATCATATAAATATTTAGGAATTCATTTAACACCTAGTCTCTCATGGAACCTCCACATTGAAATAACTTTAAGGGATGCTTCTAAAATATTAGGTTTCTTGAGAAGGCACCTATTTCTAGCTGACACTAACACGAGACTTATGGCATATACATCCCTTGTAAGAAGCAAACTGGAATACACCTCAGTGATATGGAATCCACACCAAGCCTAGTTAATTAACAGTCTGGAGTCACTACAAAATAAAGCAGCCCGGTTTATAGCACACGATTACTCTCCTACTAGTAGCATCACCCGTATCAAAGAATCATTAGATTTAATGCCCCTCGCAACCAGAAGGCGAATCGCACGTTTTTCGTTATTTCATAAAATCTACCATAGTTCATCATCTCCCCGTCAAACACACATTGTGTCCGCTACCCGCATTTTTTCCCCGCTTTGATCATCCTAACAAAGTAACTTGAATATTTACACGTACTAACTTATACAAATGCTCCCCGCTGAACCTCGCAATTAATGAATGGAACGCCTTACCAAGTAACATTGTAGTCATACAGGATTATCAAACATTTTTTAGTCTTCTTGATTTCTTTTATCTCAGAAAAATCATAAGTCATTGTCACTCTGTATGCTTTGCTTCGCCATGGCAACTTTGAATTGTTTCTTCGTGGCTTTTTTCTTTTTCTTTTCCTTGCTCGCGGTGAGTTACGGCTATCTGTTCATTGTTTGTATTGTTTCTAATATTGGTGTTAAACATTCCCCCTATGTAATGCCCGAAAGGGCCCTTAGGGTAAATAAATAAATAAATAAATAAATACATTTTGGGAGTTAAAAGATAATTAAAATTACAAAGAGAAGCAAAAAGTGGAATTACGAATTAGTTCTTTCCTCAAAAATTATTTTGAAGTTTGATTATTTTCTTTACGATAAGTGAGAGAACTGGCTACCTTCCGAAAATATGTGTAAACTGACTCAAACATGGACCGATGGAATTTAAAAAAAAAAAATAATTTTGAACTCGCGGAGCTGATTAATATCGGGCCTGAAAAGACTGGAGAAGTAGGCAGAACCACTCAGCAAACAGAACTAAACAGTGCTTAAATATATAAATACGTTTTGGACAATCCCTACCATCGTAATTCGGAGAGGAAGCGATCGTAATTTACGTTATGACCAATGTCGACGATCTTGCGAAGTTATTTTTGCCAGCTTCTGACTTTGGATTCCAAGTAAAATAGAATTATAGCCTGCCGTAGGAACACCTTAGAATACTGGTAGCACTAGCAAGGTACTCTAACCATTTGTGCTATGAACACGACCTGCACTTCAACGTGAAATACCAAATCCGCTCGCCAGCACCTAACGAGTCTATTAGAAATGAAGAGTGAAAAACACGCGAATAAAAAGGATCGTCGACATTCTGAATAAACTTGCCTTTGTACTGACACAGTTTTCTTTGGTCCATCTCAACAGAAGGAAACTGCGGAAAGTCCTCGAAAAGTTGGCGGCAGAACCGCAGATATATATAACCGAGGGTCAAACAAACTTGGAAGGTTTAGTTCAACATGTATAAGTTATACAGAAGCCGCGACGTTTTGAAGGGGGACCCTTCTTCTTCAAGCAGGACTTGAAAAGTGAGACCTCAAATGTCGAGCGAAATACCGCAGAAGCAAGAAAAACAAAAAACGCAAAAAATACATAAAATACAAAGATAAAAAGATAAAAATAAAAATTTCAACAGCAAACGCAAAACATGGACGAGACCAGTGGCGGCTTCATCTGCGAGCTCGCACAAGGCACACGATGCTAACTCTCTGTGACCGGCGATAAGCCCCCCACCCAACCACACACCCACGACATTGTATGGCACGCAGGGCACAAAGGCGGGCGGTCCGAACCGGGCACACCCGTAATTGCCCGCCGCGGGCCAACTCCGGACTGCGATCGCCCCGTCGCGGTCCCCTCCAGTCTCGTCAAGGGCGTCCACGATCACCCGGTGCATTGCACACGGCAGTCGCGGAATGCGATGATTGGCGGGCATGAAATTTTAAAGGGATACTACAACGATATTTCGGCGCTCATTTTTGGTCTATATGTGTTCAAAAAAGCAGTATCACATGGAACATACCAATACCTTCTTAAAAAAGTATCGAAAAGGAATTTTAAAACGAATTAAACGATTAGCAAAGAGCACCTGGTGGATATCGCTAACGACTCGTTTGTAATGCTCGTCTAGGAACCTTGACAGCTAGTGACGGAGGTCACTAGCTGTCAAGGTTCCTAGTCTCAACCCTGTCTCCCAGTGGGTCCGGTGCTGGGGTAACGCCGACAAGGTTCACCAGAGGAAAATTGGCGACTCCCTCGCCGGGGGAAAGAGGCAGGGGGTGATGTTTTTAGTTTTTTGCCCGATCCCCCGAAGGTCACCCTGGTGATATCCCACACTGCCTGGTGATAGCTAGAGTAACTGTATATGCTCCGCTTGCGGAGCAGAGTACCGCAATGGTGCCATTCTGGAGCCAAGCACTGCGGGAAGCCACGGTCAATTTTTGCAGGGGACGCGAAGGCGCAGATGCGAGGCGGCGTGCTGAGGCGCGCTGCGCAAGGAAAATAGTGCGGCGACGAGCCGCGCATTTGCCGTCATCGTCCTCCCGTCGTTTCCTGTTTCCCTCTCGATTGCAAAAATCGCACCCGCGGATCCTGCGGGTCGCGTGTGAAGTGAAGTCGTCAATTCATTGCGGTAAACGACGCAGCGACTGACGAAAATGCCGTCCCCTCGATTTCGGACGAGAGCTTGCCGACTCGCCAAGATGGCCGGATGTGCCGGTCGCGTATCGCGTATCACTCCGCGAGAGCCGCACCGCCCGCACCGCAGACGCGAGCAACGCGATCGTCGTCCGTGTCGTCTGCTTCCGATACCTTGGAAACGGATGTCCTAAAACATCGCTCGCGTTATAAAAAAAGAGGATTGTATTGTACCCAGTTGACGCACATAATGTTTAATGACTTAGGAAGCTTTCGGTTCGTTCGATTTTAGTCTAGGATCTATATTTTGCGAACTCAAAGCGGAAAATATGTTCCCCCGAAACTCGGCGCTCTGGAAGGCCGCTTTCCCGCACGAAGGTCGGCTCCAGTTCTGCCCACGTGACCGCTCCTCCGCCAATACGGAGATGGCGGCGAAAGGAAAAGGAACGCGATACTCTGGCTCTGCAAGCAGAGCCTATACAGTTACTCTAGTGATAGCTAGGGGGAGAAAAATTGGTCTTAAAGGGATACTACAACGAAATTTCGGCGCTCATTTTTTGGTCTATATGTGTCCAAAAGAGCAGTATCACATGGAACATACCAATATCTTGTTAAAAAGTCTCGAAAAGGAATTTTAAAACGAATTAAACGATTAGCAAAGAGCACCTGGTGGATGTCGCTAACGCCTCGTTTGTAATGCTCGTCTAGGAACCTTGAGAGCTAGTGACGGAAATCGTCTCGCCTCCGGCCACGACGAGAGAAGGGGGAATGAGGAACTCCCCTCTTTCCGAGAATCCTTTTTGTGTGTCGCAGAAGTCGCTATTGTCCCCCTACAAGATTATAGAAGATTAACCCGTCACTCAAAATTCGTACAAAAGCAGCCGCTTCGGTGGCTGGACCGACTAGGCCATCCTCTCGACGTCAGCCTCGCCGTAGCTTTGCCAGGCTTTGCTCGTTTGAGACGATTTACGTCACGATTGCGCTGGGCCTTCTCCGAGCGCTTGCCAGAGTGGGCCGTTTATAACGAAAAATACAGCCACCAGGATCAAAATACAAACGGGCGATTGTCATTTACGGATATTGTGGATCATATTCAACCTATTTTTGAACACGACGGGAATATTTCAAATTTCGTTGAAGTATCCCTTTAAAAAGGTGGGAGGAATCACGTTTTTGTTTTTCTAGATTTAGGCTAGGTGGCGCAAGCTACCGTCCGTTATAAACGGTATAGCCATTAACATCCATCCATCCATCCAGGTCGTCTCGCCTCCGGACACGACGAGAGAAGGGGGAAGGAGGAACTCCCTCTTCCCGAGAATCCGTTTTGTGTGTCGCAGAAGTCGCTATTGTCCCCCTACAAGATTATAGGAGATCAACCCGTCACTCAAAATTCGTACAAAAGCAGCCGCTTCAGTGGCTGGAACGACTAGGGGAGGAAGTGGCCGAGTGGGCTAACGCGTCTCAGCTCGGAGCGTGGAGCGAAAGCTTGCGCTGGGAACCTCCTGGGTTCGATCCCCGCCGCCCCCACCCGTTTCGATCTGGATGGGTTTCGTACCGGCACGCGTTCGTGTGATCACTACTGCGTGATGCACGTTAAAAACCCCAGGTTAAGCGGTTGTACCGCACTGGCTAAATTTCTCATCTACAGCTAAGAGACCGATTACCCGTTGAGGCGCATCTCCCCATCAAGGCTGTATAAACATAAAGAGCAAACCAATTTTTTTTTCTTGGCTGGAACGATTAGGCCATCCTCTCGACATCAGCTTCGCCGTAGCTTTGCTCGTCTCGAGGCGACCTACGTCACGATTGCGTTGGATGTCACATGCTCTAAGCTGGGCCCTCTCCGAGCGCTTGCCAGAGTGGGCCGTTTATAACGAAAAATACAGCCACCAGGATCAAAATACAAACGTGCGATTGTCATTTACGGTTGTTGTGGATCATATTCAACCTATTTTTGAAAACGACGGGAATGTTTCAAATTTAGTTGAAGTATCCCTTTAAGAGAGAATGTAAAACAGGAGGACCAAAAAGGCGACCAACTAATCGCAGGAAACAACTGTCCGGTATCGGTAAGCGCCAAGCCGCGCCGCACTGCCGCGAGGAGGCGCCGCGTCGTCGGTTGACAGAACCGGCGCTTCCAGAGATAAAGAGCGAGTCCCGCCGCAAACGGCCCAGACGCCATCCGCGACAATAGGGCACCACTATTACACTCGGAAAACGACCACAAATCAATCGCAGTGTCAAATAAATCTTCGCACAACACATTCACAACAGCTGAACACAACTGGGTATCCCAGGACTTTCGTTAATTCCACATTTTACAGCATCAAACTTATAGAGCAAATGGGCTTCTCGCAGTTCGCGGTCTAGATTTGATTTAAAGCCAGATTGAAGCAGTGTAACAGAAAGTTTATCGAATGAGTGGTTTGGTAATGTTAAATGTTTGGAAAGTGGAAGGCTGGGCACTTTGGTGGAGTGGGATCTGTGATTATTAAAGCTTTCATTGAATGCTCTCACGGTTTGTCCTACGTACTGCATCTTACACACCTGACACTCGAGAAGGTAGACGACATTAGTACTGCAGCACCGGAGATCTCCGTAGATTTTCATGCTAAAGTTTGATTTCGTACTCCTGGCAGTATCAGTCGTCACCATGGGGGGCACACCTTGCACTGAGGTTTCCCACATGGGCTGCACCCCGAAGACTGGGCGCGCGTTGTGCGCGAATGTACGAGGGTGTCTCTCAAATGTTTTGAACGTCGGTATACTACGCGGGGATGTGATTGGATTATTGGTTTCAATCGCTGACTCCGTTCAACTATGTTGAAATATTTGCTAAGGAATTTGTTGACGTTGGGAGCGTTATAGTTATATGTCATGACCAGGTTGGTGCTCCGGCACTTTCCAATGCCACGGCGAAAAAAAAGGATGTTTTTGTTCCTGTCTGGGAAAATTCAAGCCTACCAACTTTTACCTTCATGCAAGCCCATGCTGCAGAGGCTTGCTAGCACGCGCCACCAGCCAGAACGCCATGCTTGAAAGTGCGTTACCATCACAGAAACAACGTAAGAAAGCAACCCCAAGATTCCCAGAGATGCGCGCGCCGCCACTACTTACCCTATCTATCGGCCGCCGTTGCGCCACCGCCCGTAACTCAATGGACCAAAGCGATCTTTTTTTATATCAAGAAAACTAATCACTCAATCCCTTTGCACTTTTGTGTCACTTTTTACTACGTCGCCCTCAACTTGCACGAGAAATTTCGGGGTCGTGGGTTTATATTAAGTACCGCCAAAATGCAACCAAACGTTTACTCATTGGTTCCTATAGCGTGCCGCAGAAAAATCGTACGTCTTTTCAACATTTATTGCAAACCCTAAGAGAACCACAACATCAATGTAGTTGCATTTTGCTATATATATAGCCAATGTGTCTAGCTACATGGACAATTTTTTTTATTTTCAGGTTGCTTAATTTTAAAGTGGTTCCACAGAATTTAAACACAAAAAAGAAGCCCCCGTCGGTGAGGAGACTCGAGCATTCAGTGACGTTATTGCGTTCCTAAATGCATACTTTAGCAACATATGTACTGTAAAACCAAACGGCAACTACACTGAATATTTTCTTAAATTATAACCACGGATCCTGAATACGTTTTTCTTTGTTCTCATCACGTAATTGCCTCAAATAAATTCTACTCAAAGTGCTAAATAATTAAGGAGTCAAGAAATTTTTTAGTCCAAACTATCCTTTAAAAAGTGTCCGAATTTTATTTCTCCAGCTATTGCACTTCAAGGATGGTACTACAGATAAAAATGCCACAATGAGCGGGCGTGGTCCAGATATTTTGGCAAAGGCGACATGAACAGTACCATTTATGCTGACATTTAGCACGCTGTTAGTGCTAAATAATCAATCTTATGTAGGTTTGCTAAGCATACGCCAGAGAGCTTTTGAAGCTGTCCAATATTTCTTAAGTCTTCGCAGACTCAGACGTCAATATCATGCTCAAAAGGAGCGTGTCCCGAAAATTCGGGCATGCGCGCCGTCAATTGTACAATCAATGGCGACACTCAGAGGTCTATAATTCATTATAATGAATCTCCTCTAGGTCTGTGACGCATATGCCCGAGTGCTTTTGACGCGGCCCTGTATTTCTTAAGTTATCGCTTTCCAAAGATGGCCTCAGACGTCAAAATCAGGCAAAAAGTGGGCGTTTCACACAAATTTGGGCATACGCGCCATCAATTGTACCATCTATGGTGACACTCAGCAGTCTGTAATTCATTAAAATGAATCTCCTCTAGGTCTGTGACGCATATGCCCGAGTGCTTTTGAAGCGGCCGTGTATTTCTTAAGTTATCGCTTTCCAAAGATGTCCTCAGACGTCAAAATCAGGCAAAAAGTGGGCGTTTCACACAAATTTGGGCATACACGCCATCAACTGTACCATCAATGGTGACACTCAGCAGTCTGTAATTCATTAAAATGAATCTCCTCTAGGTCTGTGACGCATATGCCCGAGTGCTTTTGAAGCGGCCGTGTATTTCTTAAGTTATCGCTTTCCAAAGATGGCCTCAGACGTCAAAATCAGGCAAAAAGGGGGAGTTTTCCACAAATTTGGGCATACGCGCCGTCAATTGTACCATCAATGGTGACTCTCAGCAGTCTCTAATTAATTATAATAAATCACCTCTAGGTCTACGACACATATGCCCGAGTGCTTTTGAAGCGGCGCAGTATTTCTTAAGTTATCGTTCTCCAAAGATGGCCTCAGACGTCAAAATCAGGCAAAAAGGGGGAGTTTCCCACGAACACCTTCTTATCGACCTGGCACCACACAATCTTCGGAGCTGAACCGGTTCACACACCGTTATTCATATTAGCTCGCAAAAAACAAACCTCTTTATCTGAGAGAGCTACCGATAGCGCACTCTCGTGCTGTCAATGAATTCTCTCTTTTAGGGGTGTCCGATGTTCTAATTTTATACTTGCAGCGTCATTAATACACAGAATGGGTGATTGCTAATTTTTAAGGAATTAGTAAATATGGCCAATGAACTTCAAGAATATTACAAAAAGAGGACAATTATTTTTAATGGAGTGACAAATTCTAATTGTGTTTAATTACCACGTTTAACGCACAATCAGATAAGCTAAGAACAAATTAAAAAAAAAAAAAATTGGTGAGCTCTTCTCCGCATTTGCTCAAGGGCCGGTGAGCTTTTCTCCGGATCTGCGGGTTTTGCGGTAAGCTTTTCTCCGGTGAGCTTTTCTCCGGTGAGCTTTTCTCCGATGAGCTATTCTTCGTTGAGATTTTCTCCAATAGCTTTTTTCTGACGCCCTCCAGGGATACGGCACCAGAGTGCCAAGATCTAGCACGGTCACGGTTCCTCCGGATCCTAGGGGGAATGAGCTTTATGGTGTCCTTCGCTTTTGAGTCAATAGGAAGTTTTCGTAGATCGTTTTGGCCGTCCCGCAACGCCCACCGCAACCCGCTACGCGGCTACGGTACTCGGCACTCTACGGTCAAGGCCATCGGCGCGCAGGCGCAGTAGTGGCTTCTTTGTTTCGGAGGGCTTAGCGGAGGGGGAAACTCGGTCTACGAAAGCTCCCTATATATTCCTAAAAAGGTTAACCTACCCCGTAAAGTACGCAGGGCCTTACCGCTCGAAAATCGGAGGTCTGAACTCTAGGGTGAGATCTGTCCCCTCAGGTTAACTGATAAGGAATTTCAAAGCTGGGTCGCGCGCGCTAACGTCGCGGCGCTCTACTGTCGCGCACGCTAGCGTCGCGGCGCCCTATTGTCGGCGCTCTCGTGTCGTGCGCCCTGGAGTTGTACAGCCGCCTTAGACGTCGAAAACAGGCAAAAATGGGGTGTGCCTAGAAATTTGGGCATACGCGCCGTCAATTGTATTATCAAAGGCACGTACACGATGGTGATGTCGAGCGACAGGCGCAGAATTTGCCGGCGTCGATGCGCTCGCGATACGAGCAAAATATTTTGATGTGATATGGCAAAGATCCGTTCTCGCAACTGACGAGACCGTGGTCGTTGTCGCATTTATCCAGAGGTCGAAGATGTTGACGTAATTGATTACCTTATATGAAAAAGAAGCTTTCTTGTACGGGAACACTTTAAAGCATACACAACCACTTGACGATCGGCTGGGTGCAGGAGCTGCGATTGAATGTTATTTCGAATGGTGAAGTTGTTTTTATTAGGAAATGACTTCCAACTCAACCATGATCACAATTTCCGAGTTTACGAGTTTCTAGTTTACGAACCGCACACAACGCAACAACAACGCAAGGTGTACCTCGTTAGATTGTTTTTCTCCACCACACAAACTAGTGGTATAGTGGAAAGTCATCACTGGGGCCACTAACTTGCGCGCGTCGATGTCGTATTGGCACTAACAGTGTATACAAACACGTTATAAAAGTGCGTTACACACCTAACAAATAAATGCGCCCCACAAACTCGCTAATGAGCGGCCGCATCATTGACGTCAGCCCTGAGCCGGCTCTAGCTGCCATTCGTCCCTTCTGTTTTCGGGCAGCTTTTCCGACGCGGACTCACGGTGCACGCCAATGGGGACGTTTTGCAAACCACTGCCGCGTTCCGAGTACCGCACTACCAGAGTTTTTGAAGCATGCTTTTAAGCGCGTGCCCTGCGGCCACGGTATCACCCGGGCGCGCGCCTAAAAGCATGCTTTAAAGGCTCCGGTAGTGCAGTACTCAGAACGCAGCAGCGGTTTGCTAAAAGTCCCTAATAGGGAGTTTTAGCGAGTCGTTTTTCAAGCACACGGTTCCGAAATCACGAACGGTACAGCTGGTTCGTTCCGTGAAACCGTACGTGAAATTTGACATACTTTAGCGAATCGTAAAAGTTGCGCGACCGTGTAAACGAAAATGATGATAGTGCTTAACGGTGGCGCCATCTTCAAGTGAACCTGTGAAACATTCTGCAACGTGTAAATCCGTGGCGGACACCGTGGTGGCGGCTCGTGTTTCTGGCGTACGACTGATGTAAACAAGACGGCCAACGTAACATTTGCCGGTCGGAACTTCAAGAACTGCGAAGCTAGATGGAGTAAAAAGTATCTAAACGACCGTAAAGGTATGTGATGTGTCTCCGTCATCCTGAACTTGAACGGTCGTTCACGTTGTGTGCCGTCGAACCAAATCATTTCGTCTGCTCGCGGTAGCCACGGCAGCTAGTCTGCCCGCAGATCGCAAAACTTTACTAGCATGCGTAGTTTACAGCATTCACGATCGCTTACCATTGTGAGCAGTCCTCGAAATGATTTGGTTCAACCTCTCAAATGAAGCAGACTAACAGGACGGCAAATCTCCTCCCGCTGTCCTAAGCCTAAAGGCCCGTTCACACTCTTACGACCGACTTCGACCAAGAGAGACCAGATCTGTTAAAACTTCTTAAAATTTCATTTCTGGCGCCATCTATGCGGTGATCGTGGAACTGCATTTCACAAGAGCGACGGTTTTGCGGCATTTTCGAGGTCGAATGTGCGTAATACCTATGAGAAAGGCTCGTTTATAACGTTTCCAAAAGTTTTTCGAGACAAGAAAGAAAGGATAATGCGCGGGAGAAATAGAAAATATGCCGGATTGTCAAGTTTACACTGCAACCCGATAGATGGCGCCACTGTGTCCTCTGGTTTAAGAGGTTGTAAGGAACCAAGATTTAAGAGGTCGTAAGAGTGTGAACGGGCCTTAACGCTCGGCTGGGTCGGCCAAGGCAGTCGCCGAACCGACCGCCATCTTTTTTTACCCGAGTCGTGAACGGTGCTGGCTTCGTTGCGGTGACAACTCCAGCGGCCGGAATGGGAGAAACGAACGAGAAGAGCCTCCCGACGTCCCGAACGACTCGCGCGCGCATGCACAGTGGCGTCGCCGATGCGTTGGAGGGCGAACCGTTCGTGTCGAAACGACCTGCTAAAACTCCCTATTGTTACGATCGCCGGGTTACGGTAAAAACCGCTCGTGTAATTCCCGCAACTTTTTTTTTTTCGCTGACGTTTGTTGCATATGTTTTCACCGCAGTCTACCCTAGCTTCCGCTGCAAATTACGGTCGTCTCAACCACCAGCATGCATGTCGACACCGGCGTGCGACGTCATTCTGTGATGTAGTTGCAAACTATGCATAGTACAATGGTTTGTTTTAGGCTTCATCTAGCAGTCCGAAGAATCTGGGACATTTTGGTGTGCGAAATATTCAGTGTGCGGACTTTTCGGCGCACAGTCTGGACATTTCATCGAACGCCGTTCCGGTCTGGACATTTCATCGTACGCCGTTTCATTGAACACGGTTTCATCGAAGCCTTTTTATCGAACGCAGTTTTATCGAAGCCGTTCCATCGAACGCCGCCTACTTGAGCAGTAGAAATTCTACATCTAGGAAATATTTTTCGTTTTAGCGCCGGGAGGATAGCAGTTTTTTAATATTTATTTTAATTTATAAACTTTTACATAGATAAAATGAAGAAACCTTTTTTGCCACCTTCTATTATTTTTTTTAGTAAATTATGACCTCTTTTAATGTGGCCAATAAGAAACGGGATCATTGACGACACTTTCTAAAGCTGTGATCATCAGGTGCAGTGACGAACGTCCGTCCATTCAAGGGCGTATATATATATATATATATATATATATATATATATATATATATATATATATATATATATATATATATATATATATATATATATATAATCTTTGCCCTTGAAGAGACATACTCTGCTTTAAGACGAAGTCGTCATTGAAGCAGTGATCTGTCTCCGTGTCCTATTATACGGGGAAAAAAATAGACGTGTCTCCCTTCATTGTTAATTTACTGTAACCGACAGAACCATGGACCTGCCGGATATTCGACATACAGTATATATACTGCATGTCGAAGATCCGACAGGTCCACGGTTCTGTAGGTTACAATAAAATAACGAACAGGGGAGTCGCGTCTGCTTAAATAACATATATGTTCTTAAAAAGAAAGCTATTCTCCCACGATAAAATGAAAACAGAGTTGAATCGACAAATACAAAATAAAAGAGGCGCCGCGGAGAATAGCTGTTTCCCTCTTAAGAGGATATCGCAGTTCCCAAGCCCTATCCAATTCCAATGGCAACTTTCTGACATTTTTTCTCAGCAATCACCGAATAGATTGAACTGGGAATGGTTTTATTAGAAAGATAGTAAAAAACTGAGTAAGGTTGTGGCGCTACATTTCCCGATTTAGATGTTAAAATTGTTTTACGGGAACTTAAACTTGCTTGTAAAGGTCCTTTTTTCGTTCCGTTCTTCATAAACATTTAAAAATGAACCGGGGCCTAAATACAAATTCAGGCGCCACAATATTGAAGACCAAGACTTTTTGAATATATCTCTTACAAGATCTTTTTGCCAGAGATTCTCATTGTGATAAAATTTAACTAAGTTTGTGGCCCATCGAAATGCCAGAAATCGAGCTGTCACCTGGCGCCATCTATGAGCGTGTCGCTAATACTACCTCTTGAAATTGCGCAATGTGTTATTGCGCCCCGGACTACTTGCATCTTCAAGGTCGTCGGGTTGACGGTCGGGATTTCGAGAAAAATTCCTCTCAAAGCTTTTTTTTTTTTTTGGCGGGCGAAGTTATTTAGCGCGTCATCGCGATAGTGAGTAGTAGGTTGTCCTAAGGCCCCTGTATACTGGAAAGGTAGCGCAAACCATTGTCTGAAATAGGAAAGAAAAATTCTCCTCGCCGATGCCCTTTCCCTCTCGAAAGTTCTCTTTCCCGTCGCTTCAATTGGATCTAGCGCTGACACGTGACCGTTTTCTTCCCATGATCCCGCGCGATTCCGTCGTCTGCTCGAAACCGACGCCATCACTGGGCCAGGCGTAGCGGCGGCTCCGTTGTTCGCGGCCCGGCAGTAGGTTTTTTTATATTTTACCACAACCTCGGCGGCAACGCGATGCCATCATGTTGCGCTGTAGATTGCACAAACAGCATTGCGAAAGGATAGAACCTTTTTTGTCGTCCCTACGGGAAAGGAGAAAATCGTAAACGGCGAAGACAATGGCTCCAACGGATCGGTCGAAAAAGTTTCGAGTGCCTCCGAGGGAAACTTGGCGAGGTAAGTCACTGTCAAACTCTGAATCGTATTACCTGCCTCTTTCGGTCTCGCCGATGAAGATCGCGTAGGTATATGATCATGAGACGAGACAAACACGGAACTATATTACTGACACGAAGGACTTAGACACGTCTTTTCGCGCGTATTTGATCATAGAAACTGACTCGCTCACTCTTAGCTCGCTTGCATAGAGTCGGCCGAGTTGAGAACGATGCGTGAGAGACTAGGGTGCCGCTAATATAAAAATGATTGTAGTGTTACCGCGTGCATCTTGCGTCAGTGAAAGGAAAGTCACCAACGATCGAGCACCTCGCAATTTTGTTTGTGCAACATATTTCCCGCGATCGGTACTTCACAAATGGCAACTAAAGATATGCGATGCTGCATTTATTTTTCAGGATCACTTCACGAACGATCAGTTTGTACCAGTGATCTTGGCAAAGACTGGTTTCAAGAAACTCAAGCCATATGCAGATCCTTCCATTTTTCACACCGACCTCTTTCGAGTGTGCAATATTTTGCCTTGTAGCAATAAATATTTTCTTGTCTTCATCTTTGTATGTGATTTGTCTTTTGTGATTATTATAGGTTGTCCATCGCCCGAGCGCATCCTTGGGAGGATGTTCCGTCTTTGTTGGTGTTTTGGGGTGGCACAAATGCGAGTGAAATGTTTCTTGTTTTTTTTTTTACTTTTTTTTGTTCGGCGGCGAAGATATTTTGGGGGTGGGTGTGAGTCATCAGTTTTCAATCGCCAGAGCGCGCCATTGGGAGGATGTTTCGTTCTTTGTTGGCGTTTTGGGTTACGAAAATGGGAGTGAAAGATTTCACGCTTCAAGCGGTCCTTGCGTGATTCCTGAAGTTACCAAATGCATGCAGACAAAAGCTACCGAAGCGTTAAAGGGTCGATACTGTCTTACCACTTCTTTCTGTTCGAAGTAGGAGAAGTGATTTGATTTGGCGATTTCAAATATTCTGCAGAGATGCATTTAAAATGTTTACATATCTTAAATCCGGAAGAAACATATGTGAGTTCGTCGATTTTGTTTTAATTTCGACATTCGCTTTGCATATCAGCTTGTGGAGGCTGATTTCTACCGTAATAAAACAAACATTGCGCAGATTTCTTCAGTGAAGCTAAAAACAGAACAAGCTTTTCGGTAGTAGCGCGTCGCACCTATTTGGAAGTTGTGAAAGTCTCGCGCTGAAGATTCTTCGTTTGACCCGAACGAAAACATTCTTGATTCAGTATTCTATAAAATAGAGTGGGACCGGACATACCATCGAATGCCGTTTCGTCAAACGCCGTTTCATCGAACGCCGTTTCATCGAACACCGTTTCATCGAAGCCGTTTCATCGAACGCCGTTTTATCGAACGCCGTCTTATCGAACGCCGTCTTATCGAACGCCAGGGTGGCATTCCCGCTTCCTGAAGCTGGTCGGAGGTGCCCATCCCGGGTTCTGGAAGTTTTTCACTTGCCTCGCCGCAGAACATCAACTGACGGAAGACAAGCTGGAGGCGATGCTGAGTTCCCAAGAGCCTCCTCGCCAGAAGAAGGCCATAGTGGCAAGAAATGAGAAGGTCCGCCTTTTTTATGAGAACAGACGGAGCATGGCTGTGGGGGACTTTTTGAGAGAAATTGCTCATCATTTGAAACGGTGAATGGCTGTCGCACGAACACAGGAGCCCCCGAAAGTTTTCCAATAAAATTTGAAGTGACGTACTTACTTTTGACTTCATTGAGTCTTAGAACTAAAAAAAAAAAAATGTTTCGGTGTCGTTTCATAAATAGCACCTCAGCTTTAGCTAATGCAAGCTTCGGGCAGTAAAAAAGTAGCAATAGAAAGAGCCATGAGAGGCTAGGAGGCTCACATGGCTAAAGTTGTTGCTCCTGCGCAAAACCTAAGCCGCCTTCTGGCCTCCATGAGTTGGAGTGCGCTCTTACCGGGAGTGCGACTTCTTATTTATTTGTTACAATACCCTCAAGGCCCATCGGGTAATACAGAGGGGTGAACAGATAAGCATAATATGCGAAACAAACATAAAAATTGGTACAAATATCCTCATGGGTTACTTGCATCAAAATAAATTGTAACAGCTACAAGTTTGGACGAATCCCGGACAAAAGCTCACCGGACAAAAGCTCACCGGACAGAAGCTCACCCATTTTTTCACAGACCCGGACAAAAGCTCACCGATTTTTTCCACAGACCCGGACAAAAGCTCACCACGAGAAAATTTCATGTTGATCTTAACACGAGTGCGGACAACTTAGGTGCATGCGTGCGATACAAAAAGGCAACGATAAATTAAATCTGACAGGCGCATGGTTTGTTGATTTGAATAGAAACAAGTTTATTTATTGATTGGTTAGAAGCGAATGCAGTCCCATACTAGCTCCAGCAGTCTTGGTAGATCTCGATGTACATGCAAGCCCTCGCAAATATTTCTAAGACGATTCTGCACACGCAGAGTGGTTTTTCGCACCCGCTTTACTCAGTGTTGGCTCACCTCTCCGGGCTTGTGTCAGTGCCGTGGCAACGAGCGCCTGATTTTGCTGT
The DNA here is from genome assembly GCA_037355805.1 of Ixodes ricinus. Taxonomy (NCBI): domain Eukaryota; kingdom Metazoa; phylum Arthropoda; class Arachnida; order Ixodida; family Ixodidae; genus Ixodes; species Ixodes ricinus. Next base: position 24,064 of record JAZHYW010044237.1, on the reverse strand, counting down.
AGGCATTCAATCAGCCTCAAGACGCTTGGATGGGCGTGGCCGACGAGCTTCTGGAACCCGGTACTCCATCCTTCGCAGGTGTTGTTCATCCGGTCTTTATCTTGAAGATTGGCGTCGTACATATTCCACCGTACCGGGGAAACTCCGGTCGTCGTCGGCTCAGAGTCAGGCGAAGGGAAGAATTCGCTCTGGGTGCCGCCGCAGATGGAACAGAAGTATAACGGAAGCGGCCGCTGACATACGTGCAATCAAAATAGTCCAGCAGGTAGCCGATGTCACCGGTAGACTTTTCCCTGGTGGTTAGTTCTTGTGGAACAAGCTGTGGTGGAAGGAACGCGAGCCTATCTGAAATCCCGCACAGTTTTCTAAATTGGTCATCTGTCTTGTACTTTTCCAAAAGGCCCAACACCCGTTCTTTCAAAGTATTTTTAAAAATTCGTAACTCATTGGTGGATGGGGTACAAGTTCTCCTAAAAATGGTCCAATGTCCATCGCGTCCGCACTTTATTTAAGCCCGTGTTTCGCCCGGGTAGCAAAAAAAACAAAAAAAACAATCGAGGTGAGCTTTTGTCCGGGTCTGTCAAAAAACGGGTGAGCTTTTGTCCGGTGAGCTTTTGTCCGGTGAGCTTCTGTCCGGTGAGCTTTTGTCCGATGAGCTTTTGTCCGGTTACCAGTTTGAATATTAAAAACTCTGACGATGAAATGGGTGAATGACACGAAAATGCACTCGATCCGGGAATAAAAGAGCATCTTTCACACTTCTTATATAAAAGACATTCGATGAAACGGCCGTCAGCGATTCGATGAAACGGCGTTCGATGAAACGTCCATTTTTTCGATGAAACGGCGTTCGACGAAACGGCGTTCGATGAAATGTCCGGGAACCAAAATAGAGGCGAATGTATTAGACAAGAACCCGCACACCTTTTATTATGGTGTTCGTCTATTGCACGTCTTGGCTGCGATGAGCCCTTGGTCGGCTGTCACTGTTGGGCGGCCAAGAAAATCTCACTGGAGAAAAGGCGGCGTTGAAAAGCTCACCGGAGAGAAGCTCGCCGGTGAAATGCTCAGCGCAAAACCGGCAAATCCGGAGAAAAGCTCATTTACGAAATAATTTATTCAAAATTTAAAATTCAATATTCTCGGCATTGTTCGCACTGCGGTGTTTATATTTAAAACTCACGTCCACACTTTGCTCACCGCTCATTCTGCGCTTTTTGCGTGTCCGTATAGTTGTAAAACCAGGGGTTCTTGTTCAGTACCAGAAAAATAGCTTACTTTCGAAGAAAAATGGGGAAGAGGCAGACGAATCCACAATTTTGCAGAATGCGAACAATTAAAAAAGTGGGGAACTCATTTTTTTTTAGTTATCATTTACATGGAAACAGGACAGTGCCTCAAAGTTGAGTACTACGAACAGCAACAATTGTGGACCTCCGTCTGGACACCCGACGACCCCTGACCTCCCAAAAAGTATCAAGTCCGTCTTAGGCCATATCACCGAAAGAGGTCATTGTTTATTACGAAGCAAAAGCAAAACGGAACATAATATTGCCGCGTGCGCAGCTGGCCAGGTAGGCAGCGCGCCCGTGGTCTAACGGTTACCGTGCTTACCTTCGATGCAAATTGCCGAGGTTCGATCCCTGGTAACGGATACACTTTTTTATTGTTTCTATAATGTCGCGTTCTGGTAAGTTCTAGAACCCTGTTGCTTATTCGAGGTTAGCTGATTCTACTGCCGAACCTTCTATGCCGATTGTTCCAGAAGCCCATGCGTGTACCAGGGGCTCCGCGTGGCGAGCCGCAGTCAGTCTCGATCCTGCTGTTTCACCGACATCGACGCCTGCGACGCTAACCTTCTATTTTGTTCACCCGATTAAACGTTTAGTTTCTAAAGTTGCAAAGACAAAACACTATTTACAAAAACAAGAAACGATCTGACCAGAAACCATGATGTTCCATAAAACAGCGTTCTATACTAAACGGCTTCGATGAAATTGGGTTCAAATAAATGGCATTGAAATAAATATCTTTGATAGAACAGAGTTCGATAAAATATCGAGAGCTGCGAAGAAATAATGGTAGATCGGTTTGTAAAGGTGAGCTTTTCTTCGCATGTATCAAAAGTGTGGTGAGCTCTTCTCCGCATCCGCCGGATTTCTGTGAGCTTTTTTCCGCCGGAGAACAGCGCAACACCGAGAAGATCACGGGAGAAAAGCTCACCACAAAACTGAAAGATGCTGAGATAAATCCACGCAAGTATTATACGATCAAGCTTTTAAATTTAGTATTTGCGGCTCTACTCTGGGGGCCCCGTGGGGAATACAAAATTTGTATATTACAGACACCAATAGAAACGAAGAAGCAGATGTCCACAGTTATGCAGGATAGGAACAATTAACAAAGTGATAGACACGTATTTTTTTCTATCACGACATCGCCTCAACGTTGAGTTCTATAACGAAGAGACCTCATCATTGCACCCGACGACCACAGAGAGCCTCCAAATTGTGTCAGGACCCATCCGCACCAGAAATCATAGGTTGCTACAAAAAATACGGAAAAGATTGTTGCTATTATTCATGTACCAAAAGAATGCCATTTCCGAAAACGAAAGTCGTAGGTGAGTTTCCACCGCATTCATCAAGAGGCCGGTGAGCTTTTCTCCGCGTCGGTCGGTTTTGTGGTGAGATTTTCTTCTATTAGCTTTTTTCCGAGATTCGCGACTTTGGCATTGACCTGCACCTTTTTTCTTTTTATATCGGAACCGCAAAAAGATCGCACATGCCTGAACGACGATGCCGGTTTTCAGTCATCATATTTTCACAAAGCGAGGCACCTGAGGTTCTGTTGCGCACTAGAAGACCAACCGCACCTGGGACCGGACATTTCACCGAACGCCGTTTCATTGAATGCATCATAAGTTTCTGCCAATAATATTTGAAAATTTATTCTTTCTTTGAAACCATTGAATCTTGCAAACCAAGAAGTAATTTCTCATTGTCCTCTCGTACGACAGACGCTTAGATGGCACGACGGAGGACATGCCTGGAGTTGTAACCAAGCGGATGGATTCGGGGTTTCCACCACCTCCCTTCTCCACCAACCCCGATTAAATATATATATATATTTTTTGGTTAGCAACGTTTTTGTTTGTTTTTTCCGCTATTAGGATTTTTTGTTTAAAAATACCGGCCAATTGTTGCAATCGAAAGTTTCGGTACGGGACGACCACTTTTTCGATGAAACGGCGTTCGATTAAATGTCCTGAATCCCTACGCATCTCTCGAGTTGTTGTTTTTTTCTTGTGTTTTTTTTTATTATTGCTTTGCTCGACGACAACTCAGGTGCAGATTTGGAGCCCCCCCCCCTCCCCCTCCTTTTTTTTGTTTTTCTCCCAAAAGACAAACCGGCAAAACACAAAGAAGGTCCAGACTCCTCGGAACGCAATACAACGACGCCTACCCCAGCCACAAGCGAGTGGACCCCTCTAATTAACTTTGAGAGTAGCGTTATCCGTAAGGACAGAACGAGCGTAAAACGAGAAAGGACGGACAACCGTCCTTTCTCGTTTTCTTCCTCAAGTTTAATTAGTGTTATCCCCAGAAACCGAAACTCAGCTAATTAGGGTTTCTGGCCCGATACAAGCCAGAAACCGAAACTCAGCTAATATTTCCTGAAAATCGGACTATATCTGTCGGTGCATCGATCTCATGTTTTTAAACTGGAATTGGTCATATTATGCGAGAAAAAATAAACACTCCGGAGGGGACCGCGGTACATGGCTCATAGCTTTACTGATACTCAAACATTCCACTTTATCTCAGTTTTGCTTGACATAAAATTGGCTCACTTCAAAAAAAAAAAGTTATTTACTTGTGATCTCGTAAGAAAGACAATCACATGACCCTAAAAGCGCCCAGCGCCCCTTGACGCTGTTACTTGGTGCCTCAGCGTTTACCTATTTGAGTGATTTGCGGAGGCGGTGTCTCGTCCGGGCGAACAAAAGAAAACAACAAGAAATGAGGTTCTCGATAAAAGATGCCGGGGCCTTAGTGGCAGTTCAGCTTTGTGAAGTGATTAATCGGAACATGTAATTAAAAAAGTTAGTTAAAACCTTTTTTTTTCATAGCTTTCTGACAAAGGAACTACGCTTTGATCAGTACGTATATAAGACGCAACACTATCTAAACTTGTGGTAATTGATTTTTTGACATTTTGACAGTACAACATATAGTTCTGCTTCCGTGCAATTTAGAAATCGTACACCTATTTAGAAATCAGGGTGACCGTTGAAATAAAACGAAATCCGGTGCTCTGGAAAAAAAAGAAAAAAAAGCTGGGACTCTAATGGCTGTTGATTGCATCGCGAAATGGTTAATTTCGTATCTTTTTTCTCACAAGGAGATCAGACACTTTTTAGAGTGAGAAGCTTTATTTTTCAAAGCACTGCTTCGCTGGAATGAAAAGTAGGCTCTAGGCAACATTTTAATTTATGACACGACACCACGAAAGAAATGTATGGCATATTTCGCTCTTGTACTGACGATATCAACAATCTACATGCAATTTGGAAATCGTATCGTGCGAAAAATCTCGGAACCCGAAAAACCGATCCAAATCTTTTTCCGAAGTAAAACCGGGCAGCGAAATGAGGCGTTCTGTAACCGCGTTTTTTTTTTTTTTTTCTTCATAATCCGCCAAGAATGGGACAAAGAGCCTCCTTCGCGATGGGCTTGGAGGCCCACAACCCTCACTGCTATCATCTTTCTAAACTGCATAAAAAATGAAAAAAAAGCCATTCTCGCAGCTTGCAGCTCGACGACAACTCTGCAACTGAGTTGTCGTCGAGCAAAGCAATAATAAAAAAAAACACAAGAAAAATACAACAACTCGAGAGATGCGTAGGGATTCAGGACATTTAATCGAACGCCGTTTCATCGAAAAAGTGGTCGTCCCGTACCGAAACTTTCGATTGCAACAATTGGCCGGTATTTTTAAACAAAAAATCCTAATAGCGGAAAAAACAAGCAAAAACTTTGCTAACCAAAAATATATATATATTTAATCGGGGTTGGTGGAGAAGGAAGGTGGTGGAAACCCCGAATCCATCCGCTTGGTTACAACACCAGGCATGTCCTCCGTCGTGCCATCTAAGCGTCTGTCGTACGAGAGGACAATGAGAAATTACTTCTTGGTTTGCAAGATTCAATGGTTTCAAAGAAAGAATAAATTTTCAAATCTTATTGGCAGAAACTTATGATGCATTCAATGAAACGGCGTTCGGTGAAATGTCCGGTCCCAGGTGCGGTTGGTCTTCTAGTGCGCAACAGAACCTCAGGGGCCTCGCTTTGTGAAAATATGATGACTGAAAACCGGCATCGTCGTTCAGGCATGTGCGATCTTTTTGCGGTTCCGATATAAAAAAAAAAGGTGCAGGTCAATGCCAAAGTCACGAATCTCGGAAAAAAGCTGATAGAAGAAAATCTCACCACAAAACCGACCGACGCGGAGGAAAGCTCACCGGCCTCTTGATGAATGCGGTGGAAACTCACCTACGACTTTCGTTTTCGGAAATGGCATTCTTTTGGTACATGAATAATAGCAACAATCTTTTCCGTATTTTTTGTAGCAACCTATGATTTCTGGTGCGGATGGGTCCTGACACAATTTGGAGGCTCTCTGTGGTCGTCGGGTGCAATGATGAGGTCTCTTCGTTATAGAACTCAGCGTTGAGGCGATGTCGTGATAGAAAAAAATACGTGTCTATCACTTTGTTAATTGTTCCTATCCTGCATAACTGTGGGCATCTGCTTCTTCGTTTCTATTGGTGTCTGTAATATACAAATTTTGTATTCCCCACGGGGCCCCCAGAGTAGAGCCGCAAATACTAAATTTAAAAGCTTTATCGTATAATGCTTGCGTGGATTTATCTCAGCATCTTTCAGTTTTGTGGTGAGCTTTTCTCCTGTGATCTTCTCGGTGTTGCGCTGTTCTCCGGCGGAAAAAAGCTCAAAGAAATCCGGCGGATGCGGAGAAGAGCTCACCACACTTTTGATACATGCGAAGAAAAGCTCACCTTTACAAACCGATCTACCATTATTTCTTCGCAGCTCTCGATACTTTATCGAACTCTGTTCTATCAAAGATATTTATTTCAATGCCATTTATTTGAACCCAATTTCATCGAAGCCGTTTAGTATAGAACGCTGTTTTATGGAACATCGTGGTTTCTGGTCAGATCGTTTCTTGTTTTTGTAAATAGTGTTTTGTCTTTGCAACTTTAGAAACTAAACGTTTAATCGGGTGAACAAAATAGAAAGCTAGCGTCGCAGGCGTCGATGTCGGTGAAACAGCAGGATCGAGACTGACTGCGGCTCGCCACGCGGAGCCCCTGGTACACGCATTGGCTTCTGGAACAATCGGCATAGAAGGTTCGGCAGTAGAATCAGCTAACCTCGAATAAGCAACAGGGTTCTAGAACTTACCAGAACGCGACATTATAGAAACAATAAAAAAGTGTATCCGTTACCAGGGATCGAACCTCGGCAATTTGCATCGAAGGTAAGCACGGTAACCGTTAGACCACGGGCGCGCTGCCTACCTGGTCAGCTGCGCACGCGGCAATATTATGTTCCGTTTTGCTTTTGCTTCGTAATAAACAATGACCTCTTTCGGTGATATGGCCTAAGACGGACTTCATACTTTTTGGGAGGTCAGGGGTCGTCGGGTGTACAGACGGAGGTCCACAATTGTTGCTGTTCGTAGTACTCAACTTTGAGGCACTGTCCTGTTTCCATGTAAATGATAACTAAAAAAATGAGTTCCCCACTTTTTTAATTGTTCGCGTTCTGCAAAATTGTGGATTCATCTGCCTCTTCCCCATTTTTCGTCGAAAGTAAGCTTATTTTTCTGGTACTGAACAAGAACCCCTGGTTTTACAACTATACGGACACGCAAAAAGCGCAGAATGAGCGGTGAGCAAAGTGTGGACGTGAGTTTTAAATATAAACACCGCATTGCAAACAATGCCGAGAATATTGAATTTTAAATTTTGAATAAATTATTTCGTAAATGAGCTTTTCTCCGGATTTGCCGGTTTTGCGCTGAGCATTTCACCGGCGAGCTTCTCTCCGGTGAGCTTTTCAACGCCGCCTTTTCTCCAGTGAGATTTTCTTGGCCGCCCAAGAGTGACAGCCGACCAAGGGCTCATCGCAGCCAAGACGTGCAATAGACGAACACCATAATAAAAGGTGTGCGGGTTCTTGCCTAATACATTCGCCTCTATTTTGGTTCCCGGGCAGTTCATCGAACGCCGTTTCGTCGAACGCCGTTTCATCGAAAAAATGGACGTTTCATCGAACGCCGTTTCATCGAATCGCTGACGGCCGTTTCATCGAATGTCTTTTATATAAAAAGTGTGAAAGATGCTCTTTTATTCCCGGATCGAGTGCATTTTCGTGTCATTCACCCATTTCATCGTCAGAGTTTTTAATATTCAAACTGGTAACCGGACAAAAGCTCATCGGACAAAAGCTCACCGGACAGAAGCTCACCGGACAAAAGCTCACCGGACAAAAGCTCACCCGTTTTTTGACAGACCCGGTTGACGGACCTCGATTGTTTTTTTTGTTTTTTTGCTACCCGGGCGAAACATGGGCTTAAATAAAGTGCGGACGCGATGGACATTGGACCATTTTTAGGAGAACTTGTACCCCATCCACCAATGAGTTACGAATTTTTAAAAATACTTTGAAAGAACGGGTGTTGGGCCTTTTGGAAAAGTACAAGACAGATGACCAATTTAGAAAACTGTGCGGGATTTCAGATAGGCTCGCGTTCCTTCCACCACGGCTTGTTCCACAAGAACTAACCACCAGGGAAAAGTCTACCGGTGACATCGGCTACCTGCTGGACTATTTTGATTGCACGTATGTCAACGGCCGCTTCCGTTATACTTCTGTTCCATCTGCGGCGGCACCCAGAGCGAATTCTTTCCTTCGCCTGACTCTGAGCCGACGACGACCGGAGTTTTCCCCGGTACGGTGGAATATGTATGACGCCAATCTTCAAGATAAAGACCGGATGAACAACACCTGCGAAGGATGGAGTACCGGGTTCCAGAAGCTCGTCGGCCACGCCCATCCAAGCGTCTTGAAGCTGATTGAATGCCTACAGCAAAATCAGGCGCTCGTTGCCACGGCACTGACACAAGCCCGGAGAGGTGAGCCAACACTGAGTAAAGCGGGTGCGAAAAACCACTCTGCGTGTGCATAATCGTCTTAGAAATATTTGCGAGGGCTTGCATGTACATCGAGATCTACCAAGACTGCTGGAGCTAGTAGGGGACTGCATTCGCTTCTAACCAATCAATAAATAAACTTGTTTCTATTCAAATCAACAAACCATGCGCCTGTCAGATTTAATTTATCGTTGCCTTTTTTGTGTCGCACGCATGCACCTAAGTTGTCCGCACTCGTATTAAGACCAACACGAAATTTTCTCGTGGTGAGCTTTTGTCCGGGTCTGTGGAAAAATCGGTGAGCTTTTGTCCGGGTCTGTGAAAGAATGGGTGAGCTTTTGTCCGGTGAGCTTTTGTCCGGTGAGCTTCTGTCCGGTGAGCTTTTGTCCGGTGAGCTTTTGTCCGGGATTCGTCCAAACTTGTAGCTGTTACAATTTATTTTGATGCAAGTAACCCATGAGGATATTTGTACCGATTTTTATGTTTGTTTCGCATATTATGCTTATCTGTTCACCCCTCTGTATTACCCGATGGGCCTTGAGGGTATTGTAACAAATAAATAAGAAGTCGCACTCCCGGTAAGAGCGCACTCCAACTCATGGAGGCCAGAAGGCGGCTTAGGTTTTGCGCAGGAGCAACAACTTTAGCCATGTGAGCCTCCTAGCCTCTCATGTCTCTTTCTATTGCTACTTTTTTACTGCCCGAAGCTTGCATTAGCTAAAGCTGAGGTGCTATTTATGAAACGACACCGAAACATTGTTTTTTTTTTTAGTTCTAAGATTCAATGAAGTCAAAAGTAAGTACGTCACTTCAAATTTTATTGGAAAACTTTCGGGGGCTCCTGTGTTCGTGCGACAGCCATTCACCGTTTCAAATGATGAGCAATTGCTCTCAAAAGTCCCCCACAGCCATGCTCCGTCTGTTCTCATAAAAAAAGGCGGACCTTCTCATTTCTTGCCACTATGGCCTTCTTCTGGCGAGGAGGCTCTTGGGAACTCAGCATCGCCTCCAGCTTGTCTTCCGTCAGTTGATGTTCTGCGGCGAGGCAAGTGAAAAACTTCCAGAACCCGGGATGGGCACCTCCGACCAGCTTCAGGAAGCGGGAATGCCACCCTGGCGTTCGATAAGACGGCGTTCGATAAGACGGCGTTCGATGAAACGGCGTTCGATGAAACGGCGTTCGATGAAACGGTGTTCGATGAAACGGCGTTCGATGAAACGGCGTTCGACGAAACGGCATTCGATGGTATGTCCGGTCCCACTCTATTTTATAGAATACTGAATCAAGAATGTTTTCGTTCGGGTCAAACGAAGAATCTTCAGCGCGAGACTTTCACAACTTCCAAATAGGTGTGACGCGCTACTACCGAAAAGCTTGTTCTGTTTTTAGCTTCACTGAAGAAATCTGCGCAATGTTTGTTTTATTACGGTAGAAATCAGCCTCCACAAGCTGATATGCAAAGCGAATGTCGAAATTAAAACAAAATCGACGAACTCACATATGTTTCTTCCGGATTTAAGATATGTAAACATTTTAAATGCATCTCTGCAGAATATTTGAAATCGCCAAATCAAATCACTTCTCCTACTTCGAACAGAAAGAAGTGGTAAGACAGTATCGACCCTTTGACGGTTCCGCGCGGCGGCGCACGAAGCACATTTACGTTAAGGGCCCTTAATTCTACGTTAGAGTAACTGTATATGCTCCGCTTGCGGAGCAGAGTACCGCAATGGTGCCATTCTGGAGCCAAGCACTGCGGGAAGCCACGGTCGGTTTTTGCAGGGGACACGAAGGCGCAGACGCGAGGCGGCGTGCTGTGGCGTGCTGCGGCGCGCTGCGTAAGGAAAATAGTGCGGCGTGCGGCGACGAGCCGCGCATGCGCCGTCATCGTTCTCCCGTCGTTTCCTGTTTCCCTCTCGATTGCAAGAATCGCACCCGCGGGTCCCGCGGGTCGCGTGTGAAGTGAAGTCGTCAAGTCGCTGTTGCCGGGACGCATATAGCATCGTGACCGCTGTCTGCCCAACTTGGAGGACCTTTCCCCTCGAGCGATCGCAAGACGCAAAAGAACGCAGGCCTGCTTATTTTCCCCTTGTGTTTAATCGAAGAGCGGGTGCCGCTGCTCAACCTGTGACTTTTTTTTTTTTTTAGCAGACAGTTTATTTGGTTTTATGTAGACTGAGCAGTGCTTTACCTTCGTGCGTCCCAATTATATGCGAATCTGAGGAAAGTCGAGCACCCGCACTTTCATGCTAAAATAGTGTACAACTTTTTTTTCTTTTTTATCCAAAGTTTTTGCCATTTCGCGAATTCGAGACGCCCGAATAGAGCTCTTGGAGATCGTGTCTCGCCGTCGGAATCCGGTACAAGCTCTTGCCGCTGTCCGCTCGATTTGTGCACTTCGTAACACTACAGCCTGTCATTTTCACGGGGCTCTTTCTACGCGCATGCAAAATTCATTGCGGTAAATGACGCAGCGGCTGACGAAAACGCCGTCCCCTCGCTTTCGAACGAGAGCTCGCCGACTCGCCAAGATGGCCGGATGTGCCGGTCGCGTATCGCGTATCACTCCGCGAGAGCCGCAGACGCGAGCAACGCGATCGTCGTCCGTGTCGTCTGCTTCACATACCTTGGAAACGGATGTCCTAAAACATCGCTCGCGTTATAAAAAAACAGGATTGTACTGTACCCAGTTGACGCACATAATGTTCAATGACTTAGGAAGCTTTCGGCTCGTTCGATTTTAGTCTAGGATCTATATTTTTCGAACGCAAAGCGGAAAATATGTTCCCCCGAAACTCGGCGCTCTGGAAGGCCGCTTTCCCGCACGAAGGTCGGCTCCAGTTCTGCCCACGTGACCACTCCTCCGCCAATACGGAGATGGCGGCGAAAGGAAAAGGAACGCGATACTCTGGCTCTGCAAGCAGAGCCCGCGCTGGTGTTACTCTAGAAACATCCTCCCAATGGCGCGCTCTGGCGATTGAAAACTGATGACTCACACCCACCCCCAAAATATCTTCGCCGCCGAACAAAAAAAGTAAGAAAAAAACAAGAAACATTTCACTCGCATTTGTGCCACCCCAAAACACCAACAAAGACGGAACATCCTCCCAAGGATGCGCTCGGGCGATGGACAACCTACTACTCACTATCGCGATGACGCGCTAAATAACTTCGCCCGCCAAAAAAAAAAAAAAAGCTTTGAGAGGAATTCTTCCTCGAAATCCCGACCGTCAACCCGACGACCTTGAAGATGCAAGTAGTCCGGGGCGCAATAACACATTACGCAATTTCAAGAGGTAGTATTAGCGACACGCTCATAGATGGCGCCAGGTGACAGCTCGATTTCTGCCATCTCGATGGGCCACAAACTTAGTTAAATTTTATCACAATGAGAATCTCTGGCAAAAAGATCTTGTAAGAGATATATTCAAAAAGTCTTGGTCTTCAATATTGTGGCGCCTGAATTTGTATTTAGGCCCTGGTTTATTTTTAAATGTTTATGAAGAACGGAACGAAAAAAGGACCTTTACAAGCAAGTTTAAGTTCCCGTAAAACAATTTTAACATCTAAATCGGGAAATGTAGCGCCACAACCTTACTCAGTTTTTTACTATCTTTCTAATAAAACCATTCCCAGTTCAATCTGTTCGGTGATTGCTGAGAAAAAATGTCAGAAACTTGCCATTGGAATTGCATAGGGCTTGGGAACTGCGATATCCTCTTAAGAAAGTGCCTTGGCACGTGTGAATAAATAGGGGGAGGAAGTGGGGGAAAATGTGTGGCCTACATCGCCAAAAAGAATCAGTCGCGTACCCACTCAAGTTTTGATATGACAGCTACCTTCTATGATTCGGTAGCCAACGTTTAGGTGGACAAAAAATTGACCGGGTAGTGATTCTATTTCTGGTAAATTTAGAGCGGCGTCAAAACTATTTCAAAAGAGATAGTAAATTATGTAAATCGTATTGAATTACTCCAAAATTCAGTAAAGGGAAATTTGATGAAACAGCGTCAAGTGATTTGATGAAACGGCGTTCGATGAATCGGCGTTCGATGAAATGACCACTTATTTCATGAAACGGCGTTCGATGAAATGTCTGGTACCCCTTCCAAATCTGTATTGACATAGAAATCTCCATGCACCAAAACGTCCGCGTACCGAAAAGTCCTTGCACCAAGAAGTCCGTGAACCGAAATGTCGGCACCGAAACGACCTACACCGAAACGTCCTACACCGAAATGTCCGGATCCCCAGTCTGCACAATCCAACAACCTTACGAAGTCTGAGAGCCATTTAACTCTCTTGGTATTTTTATTAAATCTGTAAAACGCCATCGGAGATTTAAGCCATAACTGCGGCGACTGGCGGCTTTATAATAATATATGAAAACAAAACATATGCAAACTTTCAGAAGAGCGGTTGTTGAAAGAGGTAACAAACTCACACTACCCCATACCCCTCGAGCTTGAAACTATGGAACTGAAGAGAAAAAAAAAGAAAAGAAGAAATACGGGAACAGAGAGTGTGTGATTCATGCTGATAGCGAGGGTGGGGAGCGGGGGGGAGGGGGAGAGCACTTAACGTTCTTTTTTGTTCTGGAAACCAGGAACTCTGTGATAACGTTATTGCCCGGGGGGGGGGGGAGAGAGCACTTACCGTTCTTTGTTTTTTTTTTGTTCTGGAAACCAGGAACTCTGTGATAACGTTATTGCCCGGTTCGAGGTTTTCGAAACGGACAATGGCACTTCAGAGCCTGCTTGGGGAATCAACGCAGTGCTGTGACGAGCTTCATATGACTTATCGCTCTGTGGCGCGCATCGCTGCATCAAATCTGAATGCCACGTGTCACTTTTCCAAGCACTGAGTCACCTCTGATGTCTCGTGGTATCGAGGCGCTCGAAGAGGATGTGTGTGTGTGTGGGGGGGGGGGGGGGGATTCCATTGCGTTCTTTCTTGTGTTTGAGTTCAATGTTTCAAACCCAAGTCTGTAAATAACGGGGAGGCTTGGGAGTAAGCTTCGAAAACCAGACAGCCTATTTGGCAGGTCATGATTGATTTGAGCCTGAGCTACGAACTATGTGCATAATAAAATTTCCGAAAATGTTTGTACCCTTGTTTTTATCCCTTTCATCGCCTCATCTAAAAATTCTGGTTTCCTCGTGCGTAAATGAAACCTTTAAAACAATAGTGAACTTGTATGTTCCCTACTTTAGACAAGCATAGTAGCACAAGTGTGACACAAATAGGCTCGCACACAAAGTCACTGAGCCAGAAGCTTTCTGGTTGTCGCGGGGTAGCCAGCACTGCATAGAGTCCAAGCGCTTGTCCTCATGTGACTTCGATTATATTGCCGGAAAAAAGCAGTTCTTTTCTTGGTCCTGACATTTAATCGAACATTTGAGAAAGAATATAGTCGTCCTTCCGATGCAAAAGGAACTCTATTTCCGAAAACGAGAAACGATCTCCAAATACTATTTTAAAGCATTCGATTAAACGGCTTCGATGAAATGGCGTTTGATGCGATGGCATTCGATGAAACAGCTTCGGTGAGACGGCGTTCGATGAAGCGTCTGGACCCAATCACCAGCAATAATTTGAAATACCAGTTCATCTTTCCTACCTTGCACAGTCTACGGATAGAACCACCTCATCTGGTTGGTTGCTAATATCACTGACCTAACTTGACTATAAATTCCATCCGTGACATTTTTGCGGTTGCCCTTGACCTGCTCTTTTGTTACTGTTTATTATTAGTAATGATTTGTTACAGATGTACAGACTATTTTGGCAGTGTATTTACCTTCCGCTCTATAACAACTTCGGGACAAGAAAACGCATTCGATAAACAAATACACAAAAGTAGTAATTCTGGTTGCGTTGTCAACTCTATCCCTAGCCTAATTATGTAGACAATGTGTAGGAAGAGACGCATTGATAGCAAGATAAGGGGAGAAGCTTGGAGAATTGTCAAGTGGGCGTTGTTTTTAAAAGCTGAAGAACTTGAAGATGCGTGAGAGAACGCGGGGTTTTGCGGCAGGGGTATGGAGGCGGGGCTTTCATGTTTGGATTATTTTTTAAACTAATCATGGAATGGGGCAAAATCGTAAATGTCGGCGAGGAGCAGTTTATTTTGTCAGGAAAACCCGGCTTGATTTTGTAAGTAAACGACCGTTGAAACAGATAACAGACTTAAAGGGGTCCTGCATTGACTTTTTTACTAATTTTTAATTTGCACCAAACCTGAGCGCACTGAACGGAGTAACTCAATGACACTTTTCTTTTCTCGAATTCCGCTTTATGTTAAAAAGTGTTAGGCTAATTAAAATTTCAAAAACAAGCAAAAAATAACCTCCTCCATGACGTCCTTGGTTGCTTGAGTGGCCGTGAACCAGGCGAAGGGTGGTGAGCTGAGCGAGCGCTCACGGCTGCCGTACTCCGTGTCGACGGCGCGAGAGGACGCCACTAAAGCGTGTTCTGGATAGGCTGTATGTAGCAGACTTGTACGTAGTTCAACTACTCTACTCAAGTTACTGTAGTTTAACTACTTTTCTGAGTAGTTTAGTAACTTTCAATTACATTTTTATTTCGGTAATTAGTAGTTTACTTTAATTACTTTTTTGAGTAACTTCTACTCAAGTTACAAATTACTTTCGAATTTTAGTGGTTGTTTTGCCTATCAACAACCATTCCTGCTCAAAGGAGATAAGATGTTCGAAGATCAGCTGATATTTGCAAAAAGGGGGAAGCATGTGGCGTAGGAAAGGGGGGAGAAAAAGGTTTAGAGAGTCCGAAACCCCCAAATTTTCACAACCCCCCCCCCCCCCCCTCCCTTGCAACAACACTGCTACGAGGCGCGGGGAGCGAAAAGACACGATGCAAGAGAGGCCGAGAAACTGTGGGATTTGCACCGAAGGCTGGCGTTTCTCTGTGTCCCGAAGTTCAAGGAAACTTGACCCTTTTGAAGAAAGGGCTGGTCCCCGCTTCTCCCCAACGTAGAAACTCTCGCCCACTGCAGGAGGTGCACACACTGCATCCTCACTCAAACGAGGCAACAAAATGCAGCACCTGCTCTGAAACTCATCTTGTGCTCCCGCAGTTTGTGCTGTACTCGAATAATCACGAGCTAAAAGGGCAACGCAAAGGTGAGCTTTTTGCGTTGCCTTTACTCCCAAAACTTAGAACATGCAGATCTTCAAAGACTCATAGATCGTTTGAGAAACCTGTAATAATTCCCCCAACGTTTTTATATAAAAAATAATAAACAAGTAGTGTTGTGAAGTACTCAATGTACATGGTACTTAAAGTTCTACTCTTTAGAAAAATTGCACTTTACTTGAAGTAAATTTTCTGAAAATGTACTTGTATTTTCCGAGGAAAGTAAAACTCCCGACTTCAATGTACATTCTCCGAATTCGAAAACAAAAAATGGCGGTATCGTCGTGTGAAAACGCGCTCTTTCGAGTCGTCATCTGGTCATTTCTCTGAGTGAAGTAATGGCGGCTGCAAGACCGCTGGAAATAAGTGCCTTTAGGTTGATTGTGTCAAATAGCTCGTCAGCGAGAGTAAAACAACTACTCTGAGGCGACTTGACCTTATACAATATTTCCTGCCATTTCCGTAAAAAACGGATGCACCTCCGATTATCCCTGGAGCAATGCATACCAGTTAAAAAAACACAGTATAGGGAATGAAAGGGCATCACGAAAGATTGTGATAAAAGTGCTTGTACTTTACCTTGGAATATATTGAATTTATATACGTTACTTCAAGTACATTGCACCCGATGTACTTACCATTTTACTTGAAGTACATAACCTCTTATTTACTCTGTACTTTACTTCAAGTACTTTTTAGATGTACTTTACGCAACACTGTAAACAAGCAAACACTGTCTATAAAATCCAGCTTAGACAGTGCTAAACCTCAAAGTAAAAATGAAACATTCGCAGTACATCATTGGCCAAACAAACAAGAAAGTACAAAACAATCAGGCACGCAGAAGCAGAACCAGTCTATTAAAGCATTTGTATGAAAAAAACAAGCAGATTCATATTTGGCTAGCACAATTTCGCTAACGGATCAAAACCTCTGTGCTTTCTTTTTACCATAAAAAGACATATAAAAGTAACTTCAAAAGTAACTTCAAAGTAATTCGCTACTTTTTTACGGTAATTAGTAATTTTCTCAATTACTTTCTATTTGAGTAATTTCTACTCTACTCAAATTACTTTTGACGTCAATACTCAGTAACTTAACTTAATTACTTTTTTTGAGTAACTTGTACATGTCTGGTATGTAGCGGGCAACTAGAGCGGCTCTCATTGCATTTGCTGCGCGATTAAACACTAATTCGGCATGACACTTCATTGGCCACAAACGACAGCAAACACAGGGTAAAAATCAGTTCAGAATGGGAGCCACTTCGCGCTTCCATACCGCGAAATGGCCAAACCGCCAGACAAAGCTGCTCACCGAAGGCCTTGGGAACGCTCCAGAGCCGGTCGGGTCCTTCGGTCCCTACGGCCGCAGCGCCGCCGCGTACATCCGGGACCTTTCCGTGTCGGCGCCTGATCCCACTACTCCTTTCTAGTATGCGCCGCCTTTTCCACCGCTTGGTGGCGGGTATGTCGACGGATCATTTCTTGTTTCCGTACTTTATAAACTGCATTTGTTTCATTTCTAATCTAAAATACTGAACAAAAACTACTTTTATAAATAATTGAAACGGTTCGCGCCACTTATATTTTGTATTTCGACTAAAAAGAAGCTTTTAGCGGCTCTGACCAGTAGTAAGCCCAGGACCTAAGACGTCACATTACGCGCGTTTTCGGTACCGCGGGTCGCCCCCGTCGGTGGAGGAGGTTTCCGCGTCGTCCGGTTAAAATATGACGCACCGATACTTAGTTACTCTCTCCGTGCCCGCTGGCTTGCCCGAACCCCAAGAGACGTGGAAACCGCTAAAAAGGTAGACGCTTGGATATGATTGCAGGGCCCCTTTAAGGCCGGCTCACACATACAGCGGAGCGCTAAGTTAGCGCTACGTGAGCGCTCCAAGAAGCGCTCATGTGGCGCTTCCTAGCGCGTGATGTAGCGCTCGGTTAGCGCTTCAGCAGCGCTCTGTTAGCGCTTCAGAAGCGCTTTGTTAGCGCTCTGTTAGCGCTACAGAAGCGCTTTGTTAGCGCTCTGTTAGCGCTACAGAAGCTCTTTGTTAGCGCTCTCACGCTCCTTGTGCCGTGCTTGCTGCTGCGGAACAGCGCGTGCACGGTGATTCCTTTGTTGTTGTTTTTCCTATGGCATTGAAAGAAGAGGAAGTAAAATGAGCTGCTCTCAAAGCAAAGGGTCGGGCAGCCGATCCAGAGGCATGGACTCTGAGCGACTAATTGATTGGGTACGACCTCATCGCTTTCTATTCGATATGCGTAACCCTGGTTTCAAAGACACGCAGTTAAAAATGATCGCCTTCAAAAGAGCTCTGTGCCTCAGTCCCTCAGCCTAGGAACGAGGTTCGCCGGGTACCCGTCGGTATCTCAGTGGCGAAAGATTTCGCGCACCCAGGAGGCTCTTCTGGGCGTTAAGCCGTTCACACACATATGCACTAATCGCGTATGTAAGAGCATTTGTCGCATTTCTATTTCAGCGTTCAACATGTCCACCATGGTGCTGCTGATGCACATCCAACCACAGGAACCGGAACCGCAGTGCACGCGCTAATTCGCAGCACCGCGGTACAAGAAGCGCTACAGAAGCGCTAACACGGCGCTACTGAAGCGCTAACAAGGCGCTACTGGAGCGCTAACAAGGCGCTACTGGAGCGCTAACAAGGCGCTACTGAAACGCTAATCACGCGCTATATTAGAACGAAGTCACGTGCTAGGAAGCGCCACATGAGCGCTCCATGGAGCGCTCACGTAGCGCTAACTTAGCGCTCCGCTGTATGTGTGAACAGGCCTTTACACTGGATTCCCCAGTAGCTTCAAAAAGCCACGTTACGTTCTCCGCTCAAACCGTGACCCCGGACTCGCAAAATATGTGGAACAGCAAAACGATCAGATAGAAAAGCTACACGGACTGAGTGTATCTCCGTTTCACCATAACTTGGTAAACGGCGAAAGCTACGGTCCCCGTTGGCCAATCAGAGCGACGGAGCGACGCACAAGACAGCTCTCCGCTCAAAACATCTCTCACAACGCTTCCAGCCCCCAGGGAGGATCGTGTTTCGATGGAACATCGTCAAGTGCTTCACTCCGATGCCCCGCTTGGCTCACGAGGGTCGCAGCTTTATATCCTGTCTTCGGAGGACTGGTTTTCACAACGCTCGAACGAGCACTTAGCGCTTCGCGTTGTCCTGTGCGGAAGGTACTCCGTGATAATGGTTTTGTTCGGTTCAAGGTTCTGACAAAATACAATGACACTTTTGTGAGCTGCTTGGAGAATGACTTCGGAATAATCCGGGAAGTCAGACATACTGCTTTGGTACAAGATTATGTTCCGTATACACCGGGATGCACCTTACCGGACGCTGCGTGCGAGTCGTTCCAGATAATGCAGTGCTGTGAGCGCTTCATTTGGCCTCGTGCTCCTCGTGTCACCGCACTCAGCGCATGCCACGTGTCACGCACTTAGAACTCACTTACCTCCGATGGCTCGTAGCGTCCGCTGCGGTCCATTTGAAGGTAGAGCGGATCGTAAGAGAATACACGGGTTTATGTTTGCGAATAATGGATCACTTAGAATGGTTTATTGGTAAATTCTGCTTGAATTCAGCCTGAGCTCGCAAACTCTGGACACAATAAAATGATGTGGCGTAGAAATAAAAGCTTCTAAGAATGTCAGTATCCTGCTGTTGTTTTTTTGTACTTGTAAACATTGTTTGAACTTCAGGAAAATGCGTACTTTTGTTATTGCATGGGGACCGTGTCTCGGTGTAAAAAAAAAGAAAAAAGAAGAGCACCTTTTTGGTTACCACCTTTGAATGATGAAAAGAAAAGCTCTCGCGAGGCTATACACCAACTCATGTTTACAAACAAACCGGAGCGCCCCTAGCGGACGCCACTGGCGCCGCGCATGCGCGGTGGACGGTGGGCAAGAAGCCTGCCGTCGCCCATAAACAAACCATTGAATTGCGTTGTTGTCGGCGTCAGTGGGAGTCCCCGTGCTCTTTTTCGCGTTGAATTGTTGATTCTACGTCCTCCTAACAATGTCTGACTACTTGAGCGGCTTCAGCAAGATTAACGAGGCAAAACTTTGCGTGAATAATGTGACGTGCGGCGATTCATTTCACGTGGACGAAGCAGAATGGGCGCTAAAGCCATGCTCCCGCGATGAGATTCTGCTCGCTATTTTCAGTCGCGACGTCACTCAGGCTGCAAAAGCGTGGACCGTAGCTGAGATGGTGGACGTAGATACTGAAAACCGCAAGTAGAATCGGGCATTACAAGTCGGTGATGGCCACTGGTAACAATGATCAACATCTTCTTGTATCTACTGTTTACACTTAGCCTACTTACCCCCACCAACCTTCAAAAGTGTTTTGAGGCTTGCACTTAGTTCTTATTGCAATTAACGGGTCAACGTTTGGTTTGCGGGCCGCTTGTGTTTGAGCGAGCTGACGACAAAAAGCAGACAAGTTTGAAAGAGCAGACGACAGTTCGGGCAAGAAGCACCGGCCGCGTCCCGCGCCAATGTCACGTTGTCGGCGTCTGTGTGAGTCTGCATACTTTTTTCGCCTTGGAATTGTCAATTCTACGTCCTCATAGCATATTCTTACCACTTTAATCGCCGCAGTGAAATTATGAAGGCTCGTTACGCCGCTAAACCCTGCGTAAATAATTTGACGTGCGGCGATTCATTCGCATGAACGCCGCAGAATGGACACCAAAACCATGATGAGATCCTTCTAGATATTTTCGGTCGCGACTTCGCTCGTGCTGCAAAAGTATAGAAGGTAGCGGCGATCATCGACGTCGATACTGAAAATCGGAAGCGGGAACAGATTAAGCGTAACAAGTCGGTGATGGCCACTGGTACCAATGATCAACATCTTGTATTAACTGTTTACACCGAGCCTACTTAAGTCTTTTGAGGCCTGCAATTACTTCTATTGCAATCACCGGGTCAAAGTTTGGTCTACGGGCCGCTTTTGTTTGAACGAGCAAACGACAAAAAAGCAGACAAGTTTGAAAGAGCAGACGAAAGTTCGAACGATCAGGCGGCCGTGTGAATTTGAAGACGCACTGAACCCTGGGTGGTCCGGACAACTCGGCGGTTTTTTTTTGTTCAAGTTGAAACAAAACAAATACATCTGGCGACCACAAAGTGTTGCCCGCACAAGCAATCGTAGTTCGACAGCGTCTGGTTTGCCCTTTCACGGCTACTATCCACGTTCTCGGACGAACGGAGGGGGCAGAAACACATAAAAACTGATTTTCAAACCTTTCCAGACTCTCTTGGTACAGCCCCCGTCGCAGCATTTTGACGAAAAGGCAGGTTTTTTTATTTGGTTTCCTCCAAAAGAACACAGGAATGCATGTCTCGCACGGCGACTTCTGCCCACCGCCCCAGACCGGAAGTGCGTTCGACGCGCCACCACCGCGGCATGACGTGAGGAGAGTTGAGTTCGTGTATATAAGAACGTTGCCCGTGGCGCGAAGTTGCAACATCTGTCGCCCGATCGCCCTGTCAGTTTCTCGGTCAAGCGGGTTCATCCGATGTCGTTCTACCCGGTGGAAAGGGTCATCGCCAAGACGGTAAGTCGCCCTTCTCTTTATTTCAAGACCGTACATTTGACTTTGTATGCCTCTTATGCTATGACATTGTATTCTATTTATAAATATCACGTCAGAAAGAGCCACAGTCAATGTTTTGGACCCCGTTCTGTTGAACCATTTCCCAACTATCTCTATTCGCTCTTCGTTATCTGATGTGAGTATAGCTTGCTGCCAAATTTGTATATCAACATTACTTCCTTCAGCCAAAAGACCTCAACTGTAGAGACGAGATAACCTTATTACGCTGGAAGGTAGAATACGTGCCTTATGCAAAGCACCAGTAGCGCGCACGTCAAAACGCGGATTGTGCACAGCAACCAAGCTCTCTGTGGTCAGCCGCTTCCGGTCGATTTCAAGTAATTATAAAACGTTTTGATTAAGCGGGGATTTGTGAAACCGTTTGTGCAGTTTCGATCGATCATCCGACCCGATCTCGCTGCGAATAGGTCTTCTCATTTAAAATCGCAGCGAGGACATATATCGAAGCGGGCTTGTATCGAATCAGGCGATTATTTGGAGCTGAAAAAAACGGTTCCCTAAAGTTCTCAATTTTCCGGTAGCCCTCGATAAAGCTCCCGCCCGCGCTTTGAGGACAGCGTTCGCAAACCAGGTAATGCGAGACTTGGAAAAGACACGCGGCAACTCCTTTCCCAAGTCTCGCGTTATCTCTTTTCCTTCTTTCTATAAATCCCCATACAGTACGAAAACTACCTGCACTAGTAGTCGGTGGCGCAGTCGAAGCGTCGCCTCCAAGCTCCAGCACAAGCTCGTTGCCTTTCACCGTGCTTTGCTGCGCGCGCACCCTTGTGTTTACAAGAAAGCTCGCTCTGGAGGCGGAGTTTCTACCGCATTAATAACCTGTTACCGACTAAACAGGCTCAGTGGTGTTGTTTGCCCAATAACAGATCACTGGACGGACTCAGCGCGCACACTTCGGTTCTTTGTAAATTGCACAGAGGTCCATAAACACATTTAATATATTCAGTTTACACAAACGTTGGCTGCTAGGTTTGTTTCTACCTGCTGCTCTGCAGTTTAGCGCAATGTTTGAAACAATGGTTTGAATACTTAGCTGTTTTACATCGACGCTTTGAAAAAACGCAAAGTCGTACAACCTCGCTGACAGCACCGGTAAAGTTTGAGGTGACCGGGCAAAAGCTCACCGGACGAATAACCGGCAAGCTAATATAGATTCGATAAAGAAAACTATTGTTTGATTGGCCAGTCGCCGGCAAAATTTAAGCTCAATTATGAATTGTGTTTAATTAATCCCGTGCTTGGCTGAGGCAAAAGCACCCTTGTGCGATCGATTGATCTGACCAAAGTGGCATGTGCGCCATACTCAGCAAAGTTAAAAAATCAGCAGAACCCATCCTTTGGGAATGATTATCTACGTTAATGCGAATAGCATCAAACGGTGCGGAGTTATGCGCGTTCGTCAGGTGGCCGGCACACTCTAGATACGCCAGCCCACTCTTGAGGCGATTCTAAATTTGTTGGCACTTTCACAGCCCTGCGCACGATCTCTGCAGCCCAGCACGTGCGTTTGTGTCACTTAGGAAGGCGAGCAAAGCACGCGCCATACGCACAAACACTCAAAATGGTACCGACCAGACTTTCTGGCGTCTCAGCTAGTCTCAACCAACGGCACTCTAAACGGTTGTTTATATCGTTACCATAGGACGCGCTTACAGCGCTGTCACAGCTACCGGTGCGCGCGCGTTCCATGCACGAGGGCTCATTCCGCTCTCGTGAGGCTGAGCTATACTTCGTTTCAGCTTGGGTCCAGACGCAGCCGATGCTACAAGCACGAGCGTGTGGCCCTGAACAGTGCCTGTACTCCACGAGCGCGCGTGCTTGGCAGGGACGCTGGAAGCCCGGAGCTCGCGCTTGTAGCATCGGCTGCGTCTGGACCCAAGCTGAAACGAAGTATAGAGGTCTCCCGAGCGCGGGAGAGGGTGAGCTAGAGGGAGAGGGTGAGCGCGGGAGAGGGTGAGCTAGCCCTCGTGCATGGAACGCGCGCGCACCGGTAGCTGTGACAGCGCTGCAAAGCGCGTCCGTATGGTAAAGGTATAAACAAATGTTTAGAGTGCGGTGAATGACTGCCTTCATAGCTCTGTGGTTAGCGCGTCTGCCTGCTGATCAAAGGGTAAACGGGTTCGAATCCCAGCCGGCGCCGGTCTTTTTTATTTATTTATCGACCCGCGGCGTAAGAGGTTAGATAGCCAGATAGATAGATATACTTCGTTTCAGCTTGGGTCCAGACGCAGCCGATGCTACGAGCGCGAGCGTGTGGCCCTGAACAGTGCTTGCATTGCACGAGCGCGCGTGCTTGGCAGGGACGCTGAAAGCCCGGAGCTCGCGCTTGTAGCATCGGCTGCGTCTGGACCCAAGCTGAAACGAAGTATAGATAGATAGATAGATAGATACATAGACGAAAAGTGCGTGAAGTATCCAAAGAATGCTATTCGCATTAATAGGCGCATTTGACCAGCCACTTCCGCTACACTGCTACTAGAGTGATTTGAGCGCGAAACACATGTACGACGAAACCGTCCGATCCGACGTGCGGACTGCCGGAATGACCTTGGGGGAGAGGGTTCTCAGCACCGGAGAGCGTTGAAAACTCGCCTCCGACCGTCGTATTGCGTAGTCGGACGTCGGATCGGGCGGTTTCGTCGTACATGTGTTTCGCGCTTAATTATTGGAATGCATGGTCTTTTAGCACGTGCAATAACTCCCGCTGTGGGCCTACGCTTGCAGAAAACGACTCCGGCCTATCGTGCACAAAATAGCTGGTGAGAGGCGCTTTTTGAGATGAGCCATTGTTTCCACGCCTCTTATGGGTCGTATGTCTTTGCTCCGTGTGCACTAATCAGGCGGTGAGCTTTTGTCAGGGTTGCGAGAAAATTGGTGAGCCTCTGTCCAAGGCACGAGCTAGTGTTTGACAATTATGTCTTTTTCTTACTTTTGCGTGTCAAGACTGGCACAAGAAACAAGACAGAAGATAGCATAGATGGTGGCAAAGCTCTTTACTGTCTACGCTGAATCGGC